>JASVEL010003671.1:0-44150 GCA_032618575.1 Nicotiana noctiflora | reverse complement strand
GATGATGCATGTCGCGATAAAGAGGTGATTCAATTGATTAGGGCGTTCTCCCTTTCCTTCCCCAAACTCTTTTATGTGATCTGGAGAAAAACTTCGCAAGTTATCTAAATGTTTCATTCATTAGGCTTTTGAATCTGAACCACAACATTAGAAGTGTTAAAAACCCACAATTTAATTGATATATGGTCGGGTGAGCGTTTTTCAGTTTGTGGTTTGGTGAGCTCTTTTATATCTGTTAAGGTTTTTCAACTTCCTTTCCAACTTGAATAGTAGCAGCATGATGCGGACTTAAAGACATGATGGTCAAACATCCTTGACAAAAAGCAAAGAGATTTCACTAGCTCTATGTCTCACTATGAGTTAAAGCTTCATGGAATTGTTCTCTTAGCCCAATTTTTTAGATAAGAACCACTGTTTTACTCTCATATTTGTTGAGGCAGAAAGACCTACAGACCACAACTTCCTACTTATGTTCCATAAAAAACAAAGAGCAAGGTAACCTTTAGCCTCAGTTTTAGAGTAAGTAGAGAGCTTTCTATAAAACCATTTATTAGACTGTTAAAACCTCAACACATTATTGCACAAGCTATTCAATGAGCATATTTCTTTTCAAAAATGTTATCTGAACTAACAAATTGATTGTATATTTCCCACTATATTAGCTTTATGTTTGATTAAACATTTGTTCTTGTTAGAAATCTTCACATTTTCTTTTTAAGCATGATAATGTTGTTGCATATGTGCTAACATTTTATACTACATTACTGGCTTTCAACATTTGAGTAACTTGCGACCTTTTCTTCTTTTGTTTTTCTATTATAGTTATGAACTATGGAAACCATATCTCCGTGCTATGATGGAATGTGATATGAAAGCTGTTAGCATGGGAACCAAGAGAAAGACAGAGGTTCTAGAAACTTGCTTGCAGCAGATGAAAGCTTGTTTTTCAGATGTAAGTAAATAACAAAAATCAGCAACACAGATGATTTTCAAGATTTTCTTTCGATACTTAACTTAAAAGTTCACTCGAAGCAATGGAATTGTGTCTCCTTTTGAAAAGAGCATGCTACTATGTCAAGATTCATCTCTTAAGACAATAGAACTTTGTTGATACCGTGGCACAAGTCACAACGTAGCGATGTCGAAAACTAGCATTTTAGAAGGTTTCGACTTCTCTTTGAATGAATTCTTTTATTCCGTATTTTACTTGAAATGCATTAATAAATGACAGAGCCTAAAGTATAGGTTTTCCTCTTTGAGTGCATTTACTTGTCTTAGGGCATGGTTTTGTTACTCTATGAAAGGGTAGTAAACATTATCTTTACTTTGATGTTAACATTTGTAGTATATGGACCTGTTGCGTTGGCTAAGGTTGTTTCCCATAGTTGTGAGGCTTGGCAGATTGTAAATTATTGCTGCTAGGGGTTTCAGAAGAGCAGGTTGGGCTAAATTTGGCAGGTTGAAGCAAGTTGAGTTGATTAATGGATTGTGTTAATAACCCGCTCAAAATTTGCTTGGGTTAAGAAGGGCGAGTTTATTAGGCTAAAGGATAGATAATCCAATTCGTTTTATTTCTTTGTTTGTTCTTTTATAATTTGTTTAATTGTCAAATCAAAGTACCAAAAGCTTTTTGAGTCTCGTGACTATATTTAGCTAAACAAGCATTGATTATTTTATTTAGCAGAGGTCGAGCGACCGGGCCAGACGAAATCCCGGTGGAGTTTTGGAAATGCATGGGAAAGCCAGGAGTAGAGTGGCTCACCAGGTTGTTCAATGCGATCTTCAGGTCCAAAAGGATGCCAGAGGAGTGGAGGTGGAGTACAGTGGTGCCCTTGTATAAGAACAAAGGGGATATCCGGTGTTGCGACAACTATAGGGGCATCAAATTAATAAGCCACACCATGAAGGTCTGGGAGCGGGTGATCGAGGCCAGAGTGAGGGAGTCGACATCTATTTCCATGAACCGGTTCGGTTTTATGCCGGGCCGGTCCACTACAGAAGCTATCCACCTTGTCAGGAGATTGGTGGAACAGTTCAGGGAGGTACTATGGAGGTGCCTGGAGGCTAAGAGCGTGCCGGAAGCCTACATCAGAGTAATCAAGGACATGTACGATGGAGCTAAGTACAGGGTTAGGACAGTGGCGGAAGCCTACATCAGAGTAATCAAGGACATGTACGATGGAGCTAAGTCCGGGGTCAGGACAGTGGGTGGCGACTCAGACCATTTCCGGTGGTTATGGGGCTCCATCAAGGATCTGCGCTTAGCCCCTCTTGTTTGCCTTGGTAATGGATGCTTTGACGCGGCATATTCAAGGGGAGGTACCTAGGTGTATGCTATTTGCTGATGACATAGTCCTGGTAGACGAGACGAGGGCTGGTGTTAACGAGAGGCTACAGGTATGGAGACAGACTCTCGAGTCTAAGGGGTTCAAACTAAGCAGGTCTAAGAGAATATCTGGAGTGCAAGTTTAGCACTGAGTCGAGGCTGGGAGGGAGCGTGGTGATTGGATCTCAGGCCATACCCAAGGAGGATAGTTTTAGATACCTTGGATCGGCGATCCAGGGGGACAGAGAGATAGACGGGGATGTCACTCACCGTATAGCGACGGGGTGGTCGAAGTGGAGCCTTGCATTAGGAGTCTTGTGTGATAAGAAAGTGCCACAAAAACTCAAGGGAAGTTTTATAGAGTTGTGGTTAGACCTGCCATGCTGTATGGGACGGAGTGTTGGCTGGTGAAGAAATCTCACGTTCAGAGGATGATGGTGGCAGAGATGAGGATGCTTAGGTGGATGTACGGGCTCACCAGGTTAGATAAGATTAGGAATGAAGTTATTCAGGAGAAGGTGGGGGTGGCCCCAGTGGATGAGAAGATGCGAGAGGCGAGGCTTCGGTGGTTCGGGCATGTGCGGAGGAGAACCCCCGATGCCCCGGTGAGGAGTTGTGAGCGGCTAGCGGTGGTTGGTGTGAGGCGAGGCAGAGGGAGGCCTAAGAGATACTAGGGAGATGTAATTAGACAGGACATGGCCAGGATGCGGATTTCCGAGGACATGACCCTTGATAGGAAAGTCTTGGAGGTCTAGTATCAGGGTTGTAGGATAGGGACTTCTAGATTTTTCGTACTCCTTTCTCGGGGTGGGTGAGGTGTGGTAGGGACGCCCATAGATGATTAGTTTGTGTTCTCTTGTGGTAGTCATTTCTGGTAGTTACTGTTTTAATATCGTTGCATGCATACCTGCTTTTTTATGGTATTTATGCCTCTTATGTTTAGATAATTTTTTGCGATGTATGCTGGTATAACTAATGCGGTTTTTGTTTTTGTTTGCCTTTCTTTTCCCTGCGCCGAGGGTCGATTGGAAACAGCCTCTCTGCCCTCTCGGGTAGAGGTAAGGCCTGTCTACATATTACCCTCCCCAGACTCCACCTTGTGGGAATATACTGGGTTGTTGTTGTTGTTGTTGATATGTTCTTTTATGGTTCAATTCGAGCATGATAGGTTAACCTAAATTGGCCCAAGCTTTTAGATGGGTTAATTTGGCTTATGCCGAAATTGACCCGCCAATAAATATATGCCTAGCCACACCTAGACTTGGGTTGGGCAGGATATATTGATATGGGCTAAATTTAACACCCTAAATTGCAACATTTTGTTAAGAGCACTGGTTACTTGCTTTCCCTCTGTGCCCTTTGTCACTCAAAATCATGGTCAGGGGAAGTCCAAGATGGAAAATGGTGTTAGAGAGTACAAAGTTATCCAAAATGGTTTTGTAGTGGTCTTGAAGTCCTCTCATTGTTTAAGATTTTGGTTGGATGCTCATATTCTTTCGCAAGGTATTAAAACTAACTTTTGACAAATTAGTAATGCCCAGCGGATACTCTATAAGGAGTAAGAAGTTGACACAAATATAATGTAGAGGTGCGTCCAATATCGATCCCACTAAAAAGTGGAACTACGAGTGCTAATGAAATTATGACCAGCTGACTAAGCCAGACAATTGCTAATGCATATGTAAACTAGTAACTACTTTCAACTTTAAGTTGCTTAACGAAGAAACAAGTAAAGATAAACAAAAAAAGTCTCTAGAGAATGAGTGATAAAAGACCTAAGGTTGTACCTTCCCCTTATGCCAAACCTAATGCTTGCCTAATTCCTTGCTTGGGCTAGTGTTATTAGCCATGAATCTCAACAACAACAACATATCTAGTGTATTCCCACAAGTGGGATTTGGGGATGGTAGTATGTACGCATATCTTATCCCTACCTTGTGAAGGTAGAGAGGCTGTTTCCCGAAGATCCTCAGCTCAATAAAGCAAAAACATAGCAGTTATGGCAAAAAACCTATGGTAAGCGAAATAGTAACAACAACCGGAAAAAAAGAAAATCAAAGAAAAGGAAGAAAAGGAAACATCAGATAACAATATCGATATGAAAATAGGGAACACGCGGAAAACACTAGTACTACAACTATAAAAGGAAATACGTCTGACTACTTACTAACCTACAATCCTAATTCTCGATCTCCACATCCTGCTATTAAGGGTCATGTCCTCGGTAAGCTAAAGGTGTGCCATGTCTCCCAATACTTCTTCGGCTAACCTTTACCTCTTATAGGACTCACCATATCCAACCTGTCGCACCTCCTCACTAGGGTGTCTGTGCCTCTCCTCTTCACGTGCCCGAACCATCTCAATCTCGCTTTCGTCATCTTGTCCACCATACATGCCACTTCTACCTTATCTCGAACATCTTCATTCCTAATTCTATCCCTCCTACTATGACCATACATCCATCTCAGCATTCTCATCTCCGCAACTTTTATTAGCCATGAATCTCAATTCTTCCCACCATCTAACGAGCTTAACTTAATTGACCTTTCCTGTTGCACTAAAATGCAGTAACGCTCACGCGAATTTGGTTACAAGGGCTGAAATTGGCCTAGTTCTAACCTGGTATATGCAATCAAACCAAACAATTAACATAAAAACTCAAGATTAAATATTCAAGAAATTAAGAATATATTTATGTAGACATGAGGTTTTATAACAATCTTTGTTTAGAGCTTAGCCAAGAATCATGGTTAAGCTTAAACAAAACCAAAGAAATAAGCATTACAATTTCACACGCTTCGATAATCTTACGGAAGTTTAGGTAGAAGACTATCCAATCTTCTTATCTTGTGGATTAATCCAAGTTCTTTGGTATAGAACTTGCTCTTCGAGTCTCTCCAGTCCAAAGATTCTTCAAAAAGCTAAGGGTTTGGGTATTCGTAGGCTTTCTAACCTCCTAGCTAAAAGTGGCATGACACAAAGCATTACAAGCATGTCAATTTATGCTTGAGGCAGTGATTATTTCCATTTTACACTATTTGGTGTCAAGTTGCTGTCTTACACGTTGGATAAATGCTGTCAGTTGCTGTTGTATAAACGAAGTTGCAGATACTGAGTCCTTGTTTCCATCCCCCTAGCAAAGTAAAATGGCTGCATATTTCATGAGTTATAGAAATTACTTGTTTGCTAACTTGCCACTAAATTGGTCATTGCATGTCATTTCTCTAGTTTGTTTATATATGTCACTTCAGTAGCTCAAGCTGTTAGAGAAGGGAGAGTTCTGTTGACAACTATGGCCTTTAACCTAGTTTGCTACCATCTTTCCACAAGGATGTGAGGTGCTTATTGCTAATACAGCAAGGCTTGAATCCAAGATCTCATCAAATTGTGTCTTTATCTGATTTCCAAAGATTATGTTGTTAGTAATGGTGAATGGTGATCATACTGTTTACTAGAATCTTCAGCATCTCTTGCTGGTGGTCCTACCAAAAGAATTTTGGCATAAGGCAGAAGTGCATAGATCTTAAAAATAATTATAGCTAGACTTTTGCTCGAAAAGAGGTTCCACCCTTATTTGTTACAGGACAAAGGGATGCCTATGCTAAGATAATAATCAGAATGAGACACAGTGCTTCATGTACCTTAGGTTCAAGACTTCAAGGTACTTCATTTTAGTTTTTATGCACTCAGAGAAACTTTTTTGCAGGCCAGGGCAAACAAAGGAAAACTCTTTGAAGCCATGGCTATCTTCTTTGAAAGGTACATCTTTTGCTTGCTTTGCTGACGCCGGGATCATCCTTTTCATTGCTTGAGAATTGTGGGTCTGCAGATCAAATAGATCCAGCGGTGGCGACCAACAAGTAGTTGGAGATGTCGTGCGGAGATGTGGACTTTGTCTAGAGTCAGATATGGTACTCAGACAAAAACCGGTAATGCTTACAATTACTTTTTTTCATTTTTGGGGTCTCTTCTCCACCTCCAGCTCCATTGTGCCTCTTTCGTTCAGCATGTGGCCTATAATGGGAGACAACAGATTAATTGCTGAGAAGAAGTTTGATGATTATTCATAGAACTAGGATACCATTAATTTGTGTCCGTCAGCATTCTCTTCATAAGGGCCATCAGAGGCGGATCCAAGACTTAAAACTCTATGGGGTTCAGCCTTTAAGATTCTGAAATATTGGACCCGTTGTATTTTTGAAGTTATGAGTTCATATCCACATGTTGCAATTTTAGTAAATTTGTATACATATGTTTATGCACCGCGTCAAAGTTATAGGTTCAATTGAACCCGTAGGAGTTACGCTAAATCCTCCCCTGAGGGCCATCACTAAAGCTCCAGGCCTAAATTTTCCTTTTGAAGACCAGCATGTTAGTGTAGATATCACTACATCAAGAGCCTGTCTGTTGTGTGAAATCATCCATTTTGCATTTCTATAATCAACTATTTTCCATTTTCTGATTGGATTTTTCCTATTTTTATGCAAGGTTTTCTGATAAAATTTTACCTTAATGCAGGATGGTAATTTTATGGTTGGTTGCTTGGGTTACCCACAAGTAGGTGCTTTTCCTGTATTTCTGTTCAAAAATGAAAAAATCTTGCACAATTTCCTGAGAGCCTTTAATTCCAAAATAGATAAAACCTGCAAATGTAGACTGTAATCATCTGCTTATGGTACTTTCCTTGCAATTCTTGGAAGGCAATCTATCAAGTTCTATGAGACATTAAGACTGAAACTTTAGTATGAAGCAATGTTTTCAAATGCGAAAAGTTCTAAAAACGGTTCTAGGTCAGTTGGGGCTCTAAGCGCAAAGTTCAATTTAAGTGTGAGCTTTAGCTAAAAAAGGCACAATGCAAGAAAAAAATAAAATATACTCCCTCCGTTTCAATTTATGTGAATCCATTTGATTGGGCACAGAGTTTAAGAAAAGAGAAAAGACTTTTGAACTTGTGGTGTAAAATGAAGCACATATATTTTGTGTGGTTATAAATCATTACATAGAGGTAAATTGTTTCCATATGGAAATGAGTCATTCTTTTCGGCATTGACTAAAAAGGAGATAGGTTCACATAAATTGAAACGGATGGAGCACATGCAATTAAAGAGAAAAGCAACAAATTCATTCAAATTGTTTTCCTTAACAACTAATATACTTATTTGTCGATTATATTTATAGTCTAGCATTGCTCCATATCCAAGATAGAACTCATGGGAAATAAGGGGCACGTCTTGGTACCTTGCCTACACTAAGCTAGCCTTTGTCCATAGATCCCAAATTTGTTTTGAAAAATCTGATTTGGTTGAAATTTGGTTTGAAGATGAAAATGTGTTTGGACATCAGTTTTCAAACATATTTCCCAAATTTATTTTGGAAAAACATGAAACATGATTTATACCCACAAGTTCTAAAAACTATCACAAATACCCAACATTATTATCAATAACGTTCGTTATATTATTGCAAACCATAGTCCTGAACATAAATAAATTTGGTACAAAATTATCATTTTTATAAGGAACTACATGATACACTATAAGTTGACCAAGAAAACGAAGCAACATTGTTAAAAAATAATAAATGGTGGGCTCTTTTATAAATACAAAATTTTGGGGCAATTTCTTAAAAATGTAATAGTGATATTTTGGCCCAAAACCAGCTAATGAGTTGAATTTGGAATTTGGGTTTTTGCCAAAATGTAAGCAAAATCTATGGCTAAACATGTGTGCCAAATAAAATCCAAATTTATTTTGGCAAAATCTATGGCCAAACGGGTCCTATAGCGCAGCTTAAGTGAGGTGAAGCGCACTCCCTGAGCTTCAGGGCTTAAGCGCGCCTTAAACGAGCCTTTGACTACATTGGTATGAAGTCAATTGGGTATAAGTGTGAGGCTTCATATCAAGTAAACTGACATAATTTCTGTCCGACAAATGCAACTGCAAACCAAATGTTATTGTTGACTAGCTTTACTGTAGGAAACTTAATTTTAGGACATTTTATTCTATTATAGGAGATTTTATTCTAATTGATTTGTGTAATAAATGTAATTGATTTTCTTTCCTAAATTAGCCATAGGAACCTCCGTATCAATACTATTGCTCCTTGGATGTAAAAACATACCGAAATACAAGAAGTTTCATTCTTTTTCTTGAAATCTTCATGGTATCAGAGCCATTGATACCTTTTTGAGGTACTCCCCTGTAGCGCAGGAGTTACGTTTTTATCAATGAGGTCGAGTTTTCTATCTCTTGGTGGCTACCTGCAACACAAACTCCTTATGAGTTTCATGTGTGGCAACTACTTTCTTGGCGAGATCTACATCTTCAGATGAATTTTTTTCAGAAGTTTATTCCATATCTCGAGTTGCAAACCTATTCCAACCATTCATCCTAGTTCTAGTTCTGGCGTATTTCGACCGGATAGAATTTTTCTAGTGAGTTTTTCTGGCGAGATCAAGCAGATTCTATTTTTGAAAGTTTTTTTTTTCTTCTGAATATCCCTATTCGATTTTTTAATTCAAGAATTATTACTTTTTTAAACTATTGGTTACATAAAAACGAATAATAATTCTATGTCTCAAATTAGGGTTGTTAAATTGGATGGGGCTAGTACATATCTTGTTTGGTCAAAATCTTGTCTAATTGTTATTAAGTTTAGAAAGTTGCGTGGTTAAGAAAGCACATGTGTTAACTGACCTTAACAATGGTCAATGGGATTCTTATAATTCCCTTGTTATGACATGGCTTTTTAACATTGTGCACCCTCAAATCTCTAAGCAATATTTATTGCTTGATACTGCGGAAAAGACTTGGAATTCGGCTAGGCGCACTTACTCTCGTAAGGAAAATGATGCTCATATCTTTGATGTTCGAAATAAAATCCATGCGCCTAAGTAAAGTGAGTACACTATCATACATTATTATTCTGAGTTAAGTGGGTTATGGCAAGACATTGGTTACTATCAGGATCTCCAAGCAAAGTTTACCAATTATGCAGTTCTCTTTCAACAATTGGTTGGAAAGGAAAGGTCTAGGATTTTTTTGCCGGCTTAACAAAGAATATGATCAAATTCGGGATTAAGTTCTCGGTAAAGTTCCTTTTCCTCCTTTTGAGGATGCATACTCTTATGTTCAACAAGAAGAGAGCTGACGAGAGGTCATGCTTTATTCAACACCAATGGAGAAATCTGGGTCAACTGGGTCTCATGAGCAACCTAGGGCAATCATGTTTGATAAAGATCACATGCAATGTCATTATTGTGGAAAGCCACGGCAGACAAAAGAGACATGTTGGAAACTACACGGTAAACCAACTAGAGGTTGTGAAGGAAAGCGTGCAGGTCCATCAAGGGCTCATACTAATATTGCAGAAAATGTGGAAACATACCGAGAAATTGCCTTTGGAGAATCTTTTTCTTCCGACGAAGTTTAGCATTTTTGTTGCCTCCTGAACAAATTTGACCATTCTAATGTTGCTTGTTCCAACTATGTGTAGTCAGGGATTGCCTTTAATGCTCGCTTCAATTATTTGATTATCGATTCCGGTGTGAATAGACACATGACATGCTCCTCTAAATGCTTTCAAAATTACTCTCCTAGTCCTAAGGGGATTATTTTAAAATAGGCAATGGCTCCCTAACTCCTGTCTCTAGAACAAAACGACCTCTTCCACGTCAATTTTTCATAGCCTGAGATGTCTGATTTTCATTGTTTGAGATGCGAGAATAGAGGAATCAACAGTTGGTGGCGAGATATTGTGTAGCTGGGTGGTGCATCAAGATGAAGCAATCAAGAGAATAGTACATCAACTGTAGGGATCGAAGGACTAGCCAAAATTTGGTCTCTCACCGAGTCAAGGTCATAAAGTAGTGCAGCAAGTATAAGAACTAGAAACATCTTCTGTCATTGCTCTTGTTGTTTCTCAACACTAGCAGTGACGCTCATCAACTTTTAAATTCCTCCATATCAATGTTATCAAAGACGAAAAGCGCAAAAAAAGCTCTAAGGTCTGTTGGGGTTTTAAGCGCAAAGCGCAAATAAAGCGTGGACTTTAATAAAAAAAGGCGCAACTGGATAAAAAATAAAAATATGTATTTGCAGTCTAAGACTAATAATTATAAACATGAATAACAAATATATGGACAAAGAAATTGGAAAAAATTTACAATAAAGTGAAATATTTATTGTTTAATGTTGCATTTTCAGGATTACACTCATTGGCAAAGTAAAAGTATGCCTAAGACCTTTGATGCGATGCTAAAGCGCCCACAAAGCGAGGCGAAGCGCTCAACATGTTTTGAGCCTCGCTTCAGGGCTTAAGCGCGCCTTTGACAACACTGCTCCATATCTGCCTGCACCTGTCCCGAGTTGGTTGACATATCCAAATCCCGTTTCTTTAAGTTTGTCATCCGAGATATCACATCATAAAAGCGAATATGTCATTAGTGTATATAGTATGATCCTTCTCCCAAACTGAATAACATGTTTGAAATGGACAAAACTAAGGCATTATCTTGGAATTCGTTGATCGCCACAACGAACTACATAATTGAGCATCAACTTTCTCCCGGAGTGCTTTGGCCTTTATTCTCCATCATAAGTCTTCTTGACTAGGTGGTCTTGAACATCTTAATCTTTGCACCACAACTTAATAGAAGAAGCCTAGGCTAAGTAGTTTCAACTCGTATTATGGGTTCTGAAGTTATCATGAAACTTGAATTTCCAGAACGCGTGCTTTAGAACAAAAAACATCAAGTCCCAAAAAATTGTTAGACCAAATAGCACAAACAATTTAGAACAATAAAAAGCTCACAAGAACACTGAACAAAAAACACTCTCTCGTTGAAAGTTGAACAGTTGCTAGAAATCTCGTCGGAAAATAAAAAGGGTGTCGAAATTTTCTCAGAATAACATCGCGAGTAAGCTTTCCAAAAGAAGTTTTGTGAGGAAATGGTCGGAGGGCAACTCATGCGCGCGTGAGGAGAGGTCGCCGAAATTTTTGTTCTGCTGGTTGGCGCACAGGGGGTTTTTCGGCGGGTTTTGCTGGGGTTTGATCGTTGGAGGGTGTAGGACCCTGTGATGGTGTTGGTTTTAGCACAACACTAAGGGAAACACAGGTGATGCAATAACAGCACAAGAAGTCGCCAGAAATTGACTCGTGGCGACTGTCTGCTAGAGTTCTCTTTTCGGATATTTCTCACCAGCGCTCTTATATTGTGAGAATTATAGCATGGAAAAGTTTTATTGATTATTTCTAAAGTGATGTACAATCCCTATTTATATCGTGATTACATAATAATGGGTATCTACTTTCCAGTGTGGAATATTATATTACTAAACTATTTAACAATTACTTTTATTGATTATTGTACTAGGATGACTTAGGTATTTTTGTTAAAGGCCAAAAGTGAAAATTTCTCATATTTCAGTCATTTCATAAGATAATTCGTACTCAATTTGAGAGTAAGATAAAATTCTTGCGAACTGACAACATCGCATAATACATGGATAAAAAATTTTGTGCTTATTTGGAGTCTTATGGGATTATCCACCACAACAAGTTGTCCTTATACTAGTGCACAAAATGGGGATGCTGAAAGGAAGAATAGGCATTTGTTAGAAGTGGCAAGATCTCTTATGTTTACGATGAATCTACCAAAACCTTACTAGGGATGCCATTATAGTAGCTGTCTATCTCATCAACTCATTGCTGCTTAAAACCCTCAACTTTCAGAGTCCTCTGGAAGCTTTAAAAGATAAAATGACTATGTTGTTCCTCCCAAGGTGCTTGGGTATCTTTGCTTTGTTAACACTAGAAACTCTGGGAAACTTGATCCTAGAGCACTTAAATGTGCCTTTGTCAGGTGTTCTCCAACACAAAAAGGGTACATGTCACGACCCCAAATCCGGTCGTGATGGCGCCCAACACACTGCTAGGCCAGCCCGACCAATCAACAATAATCACGGAGCCACGAGCTCACTTTATCCAATTTAAGCACAACGATAATAGATATATTAAAAATAGGGAACCAAGTCCCAACATGTGCCAACTCCCATAGACCGAAGGGTCAAGAGTCATGAGCCTCTACAGAGTATACCAAGTGTAAATAGTGAATATAACCGTGCACAAGTGTGGGATGATCAGAACAAAATATAGACAAACTGGAGAATCAGGTCCTGCGAACGCTGGCAGCTACCTCGACTGTCCAAAAGCACTCCCGAGCCGCAATGGAATCGGCTCTGCTGTAATGTACCTAGATCTGCACACAAGGTGCAGGGAGTCGGGTGTGAGTACTTCCAACTCAGCGGTAATAAAAGTAAATAATGCTGAATGGAAGAAAACCACGCAAGGCACTATCTCTTGCTACACAATACAAAACTATCATAAAACTTCAAAACACTATCATTTTATTCCTTTTCAGCATATGTGAGTAGATTATTTAGAAATCTCAATTTTTAGCTACTTTCTTTCATTATAACATACCAATACCTGGGAGAATCTCAAGCAGTGCAAGTCAGCACTCAAATCAGCCCCTCGGGCTCACACTCCTTATCAATTTACACCAGGAGATCTGGTCAATAAGGCAACTAATGCATGTGTGCCAGTAATGTATGAGTGCAGAATGTTATGCCACGTAGTACACGTAAACCAATGTATGTATGCCATGCAATGCATATGACTGCTACGGCGTGTAGCCCGATCCAATTTGGGTACCCGTGCTCACTGTGGGGGTTCAAACTCCGGAGGGGCTCCTACAGCCCAAGCACAATATTAATATCACACCTGCTGTGGCGCGCAGCCCGATCCGTATACCACTGCGGCGTGCAGTCCGATCCATGCATGTGTATGCGTATGCTCACATAAAATGTCATGTCCTAACATATGGCCCTCGGCCCCAATCAGTCTAACAAATAATCAAGAAAGCCCTACGGGCAACAATATCACATTAGCTCACAACTAAAATATTATTAAGACCTTATTCAAGTTTTTCATAACCTTATAAGAATGCTGAATAGCAAAAATCCCATTTTAAACCTTAAATTATAATAAAATATGCACGGTGTTATCAAAACAGTGATACCAATCCTTGAAGGATTCAAATAATTGGCACGAAGCCCAAACATGATAATTAGTCCAATTCATTTTAACAATTAGGTGTTATTATTTATTACGCGGGACGAACCAAGTCACGATCCCCAATAGTGCTCTACCCCACGCCCGTTATTCGGCGTGCAAGTCACCTCAACACAGCACTAAGATGTGCAAGTCCGGGGTTTACTAACCCTCGGGACATCATTTACAAGTATTACCCACCTCGAACCGACGAAAACTCATGCCCTCGACGCCTTAGCTCCTCGAACCGGCATCCACGCACGTCAAAACTAGCACAAATCAGCACAAATATATCAAAATAGGCTAATGGAACATCACCCAATCGAAAGAACTCGAAAAATATCAAAAATCACGAAATTTGCAAAACCCGAGCCCGGGCCCACATCTCGAAAAATTTCGAAACTCATATTTCCAGAATCCTCGTCTCGCCACGAGTCCGTACATATAAAATTTACTAAAATCGGAGTTCGATTGGCCTTTCAAAACCCAAATTTTCGTTTTCAATATCTAGGCCACAATCCTTCACAATTTCTACCCAAATTCATGAAGATTGATGTTAATTCTACCATAAAATGATGTTTTTGAGTCGAGAAACTTACCTCCGATGAATACCCGATGATTTCCCAGCGTTTTCCCGTGATTTTCTTCTCTCTAGGGCTCAAAATTGTGTTTTTGGGGTATAAACCCGTGAGCCTTCTGTTCTGTGATTTAATTCACTGCCGGACCCGTTTGCTCTACGCGATCGCGACTCGCCTCACGCGATCGCGATGTTCAAAAATTCGGCCTCACGCGATCGCGACTCGCCTCACGCGATCGCGATGTTCAAACATCCGGCTTCACGCGATCGCGACTCTCCTCACGCGATCGCGATGTACAATCATCCGGCTTCACGCGATCGCGTCCCTCTTCCTGCAATCGCGTAGCACATTTTTCCCTGGACCCTATTTCTCTTCTACGCGATCGCGTAGATGCTCATGCGATCGCGATGGCCACCCGGCTAACTCTACGCGATCGCGACTGGTGATCCTGCGATCGCGATGGCCTAGCCCCCAACCCTACGCGATCGCGTCCCCCTCCCCGCGATCGCGGAGAGCAAAAACCTGCTGCGTTTATGACAGCAACCAGCCTTCTCATTTCTTCCAAAAATGGTCCGTTTGGACCCCCGGATTCATCCCGGGACCCCAACGAAAACCACCAACATACTCCAAAACACGACACGAACTTGTTCCAATCATAAAAACACCATACTAAACATCAAAATCACCATTTACACACGAATTCAAGCCTAAGTTTATTCAAAACTTTCAAAACTAACATTCAATCCAAAACCCGATCAAACGATGTCCGAATGACCTGAAAATTTTCAGGCATATCCAAAATCACCTAACGAAGCTACTGCAACTGTCGGAATTCCATTCCGACCCCCGGATCAAAATCTCACCTACCGTTCGGATTTCGCCAAAATTCAACCTTAGCCAATTCAAGCCTAAAACTACACTGGGCCTCCAAATTCAATTCCGATTGCTCTCCTAAGTCATAAATGATCTCCCGAAACTAGTCGAATCATCAGGAATCCGATTCCGAGCACTCTAACTCTATAGTCAACTCCTGGTTGACTTTTCATATTCAAACTTCCTTCAAACATGCTATTTGCTTCATTTTCAATTCAATTCACTCCTAACTCACCCGATAGGCTCTAACACCGATATAAAAGCATAAAACATGTAATTGCAACATGACGGGGTGGTAAATTCCCGTAACGACGGGCCGGGTCGTTACATTCTCCCCAACTTAAACAAACGCTCGTCCTCGAGCGTACCAGAGTGGTACTAGAAGCAACTCAATAGCTGAATGACCTTACCAAGCATATACTCGGGTGATCATACGTCACCCTATCTCACATAAGTCCGAAAACACCATATAGTCAAAATTTCACAGACCATCTGAACCATAAATCACATTGCACTTTCCGAAATCATATGCCAAATGCTAATCCCATGCCTATACTCGGGATACACTCGAATCCACTGCAATAACCCATATTCACTACTCCGGGTGAGATCATATGATGTATCAAACAACCCAATCACTCGAGACAATAGTCTCTACTCACAATAATTTCTCACGATAGCCAAATACCAACCGAAAAACCTTTTTCATTAGATAGAGTCTTGTTCCAACGCCTCCATATCCTGCCCACGGTAGCTGAAACACGCGATATACCGAACCCATCTCTCGGGTTAACCATTCGTGAATCTATTTCCCTTTTTAAAACTCATACCACGATAGGTTTCGGAGCCAAACCTCGGTTTTTACCTTTCTAACAAGCTAAGATCCAATATGCTCGTATTCATTAATGACTCCAACGGTCATTTCGATCATAACACACCACACTGGTGACATGACACCTAAACACCGGCCTAAGCCACGACGAGCACAACACAGGCTCCAATAAAAACGTCTGAACATACTCAAATCACGACAACTGACTCAAATAAAAGAGTTGTAACAATTCCTTTGTACCCTCATAACATAGAACTGAGATCGTGTCTCGCATTATAGAAATAGAGTACCCGAATCCTCATCGAGAGGTCATAACATCACGTGGCCTTGCCACAATTCATGATTCTATCCAAACACCATTACTCATGAAGCACCTCGAGTTACCAAGCTCAAAAACGGTTAGCCACGCACAGATCTAGGTCTTGAACCCAAGCAATCAACCTCACCCACGGTGAAACAATTAACATATGCTATTAAATCCTGAGAGGACACAACCGATGTGCCATTCGCCAAGCGATACTCAAAACGGTCTTTTCCTCAGAAGCGAGGAAGTATTGTATACCAGGTAGCTTATAACTAACTATATTTTCACAATATTCTGTTGCGGCGTGCAACCCGCTCCAATGACATACCCGTGGCGATGTGCCACCCGATCTAGATACCATAGCTGTGGCGGCGTGCCACCCGATCCAAGTAAACCTCGCCAAATAAATACGCGTCGAGTCAAGTTGCTTATCATAATAAACATATATAGCCTCAAGTTTGGCCACGAGAAACGCATCCGACAAAGTTCCTCAATACCAGAACTAATCAATGGTAGATACTTCTACACTAACATCCGCCACTAAGGTCCAACTGACATAGTAATGCCTACCAGACGTCCGCTGGTCCTGTGTACAACTACTCTATTGGAGCATACTCCGATGCTCTCTGCTACGCAATTTGTGCCATTTTCCGACATAGTCCATATCACATTAGTCTAGACAATCTGACCCATGACAACCAGTCAGCAATCAAGTATCATATTCCGAATTCGTCTTATCAAGTTAAGAGAGAGCCACTAGGGCTTCCGATTTCCAATAATCACAAAATGGTGCCGATACACACGATATACAACCACCGCATAGGCGGACTAACGAGAACTTCAAGTCTCCTACACATATATATCACATGAATCACCATGCCTGATTCCGTACTTTACCGTACAAATACATAACGCACATTATGCGTCCATTCATACCACAAAAGCCATTCGGAAACTTCCTTATGCCATTTACAACTCAATCATCAATGTCAACCTAACAAGAGGATACCACCACACCATTAAATATTATCCGTTTACATTACCTTGTCCCTTTGCACCATATACCCTGCCAAATTACTAGAATAGCAGTACCATTTTCTTAAATCACTAGAAAGATCGATTCTTAAATCACCTGCAGCTGTCCGCGCTGCTCAATAATTTTATTGACTTCCCATATATTATGAACTGATCTCAAAACCTAGAATATACCATTATCAACTTTCCATAACACATCGTGTATACCATATTACACTAAGACAACATGGAAATTCATATCCCTTTCCTCCGCCTCAACATCGGCGCACTCCACTAGTCAAGGACTTTCGTGATCCCTTATAGAAGAAAACTCATTACACATTCCACGCTTCGCATACCGACAGGAGTATACTCATTTTCAAACCATGATAAAACACATCACAAACTATTTCTTCCCATTCGTTGCGTAAGTTTAACTGCCAGGACTGAGTCCTTATACCCATATTATACCCATATCGGGTTACACGACTGCCAGCACTCAAAAGCTTTATTGCACAATATCTGCAAGACTCATTACATCAACCACATACCAGGAATTAGTCGTATTCTTTATCATACCGCTTCGGTTTATTAACAAGTCGTTCCATTTACCCAGTTTCCTTTCTGATTCATCTCTAATTTCATATCAGTCTTTACTATAGTACCATAATACATCAACTCATGTTACCACACGAGACTCGCACACAAGACCACACGGTCTAAGACCCATAGGCCACTGAATACTCTCTTAATGTTTCTCAAAAGTACCACATTCTACAATACTTTATTTCGAAGAACTTCTTGCGATTTGAATTCGTTATCATTACCTTCCCATACGGTTACATAGAATCCCATCATTCACATAATATAACACTAGTCTTGATTTTTCTCTAACGAAACCGCCATCTTTAGCCACATACACAAAACTTAAGGCACCTGATTGTTACAAGCAAAATCTTGAACACTGCAAAACCATTCTCGGGCATCATTCACCTTTATTCAGCTGTAATTCAACTGTCCTATTGAGTAGAACCACTCGTGTTTTGTTAGAACTCTGACATCGCAGAACATGATTACTTACAGATACAATCAGCTATCTTCCTTTTCTATACGGTGAATATTCTTTACCAACAACAGTTCAAAACACCCTAGTACTTCATTAGATCTACGAAGCACCATAACCTTTACCAGAATTTCCCAACATACTTAGAGACAGTGCCCACATAGCACACAACAGTGCAATCATTTAATCAATAACAACCTCCCCAACTTAGCTCGGAGTCATACATCAAAGCACTTTCAACCACTCATATCATTATTACTCAAGTGATGCCGAAATGTTAATATGAGATTAAACTCAAGTCATTTACAAGCCTTGACAGAGACTCGAATCATCGGAGACCTTAGCTCTTCTGCAATTCTTGCAGATATACATGCACCACCAATAAGCCCACTCTCTTTAGGTGACAGAAATCTTTCTAAGTCCCAAATTTTCCAAAAATTTCGGCAGAGTTTCCTTTGTAAATTGGCCTATCCACCCGCCAGAGAATCACCAAACCATTCTAACAATACATCCACAACTCAACAAGATATCACAATGTATTTCAACAACATTAAATCTCAATACTATACGAATCATATTATTATAATTTATACTTGAACCTGCGTTGTACCTGCTCGAATCATAACACATATCAAAATCACTTTAGTCTTCCTGAGTTTAAACTCGTTCCACTACACATAAGACACTTTACCTTCCAATTACGAGATATGATAATTATTTCTCACGCTCATAGCTAGGGCTACATATCACATCAAAATAAGAACTGAATACCTTACAGCTCTCCCATTATCAAACTGCCATTTGCACAATAAGGATCAGTACCGATCGTGTGAACTTCATAATACCGACTCGCAAAATTAATACCTTGGTGCTCAAGCCATAGACAAGGATTCGGCCTCAAGTCCTCCCGACTGGCCCAACATGAACTCATGGAGATTATATCTCGCCCCTCGATCGGGGAATTGCAAGCCATAAGTCAATTATATTACTGAGCGCTCGATGCGTACACAGACGTGCGGAAGGAATTTCAAAATTATATCTCAAGCTGAATTAAGTACGCACGATAAGAATTCCAAGAAACGTGAAGTGTTTCCTAAAGGTTCGCAGCCTCCCGAGGATAAGTACAGGCGTCCCCGTACCGATCCACAAGACTCTACTAACCGGCTCAAGACTCATGAGGCCTAGTAAACCTAGGCTTTGATACCAACTTGTCACGACCCCAAATCTGGTCGTGATGGCGCCCAGCACATTGCTAAGCCAGCCTGACCAATCAATATCAACAACGGAGCTAGAAGCTCACTTTATCCAATTTAAGCACAACGGTGATAGATATATTTAAAACAGGGAACCAAGTCCCAACATGTGCCAACTCCCATAGACCGAAGGGTCAAGAGTCATGAGCCTCTACAGAGTATACAAAGTGTAAATAGTGAATATAACTGTGCACAAGTGTGGGATGATCAGAACAAAATACAGACAAACTGGAGAAGCAGGTCCTGCGAACGCTGGCAGCTACCTCGACTGTCCAAAAGCACTCCCGAGCCGCAATAGAATCAGCTCTACTGTAATGTACCTGGATCTGCACACAAGGTGCGAGGAGTCGGGTGTGAGTACTTCCAACTCGGCGGTAATAAAAGTAAATAATGCTGAAAGGAAGAAAACCACGCAAGGCACTATCTCTTGCTACACAATACAAAACTATCATAAAACTTCAAAACACTATCATTTTATTCCTTTTCAGCATATGTGAGTAGATTATTTAGAAATCTCAATTTTTAGCTACTTTCTTTCATTATAACATACCAATACCTGGGAGAATCTCAAGCAGTGCAAGTCCGCACTCAAATCAGCCCCTCGGGCTCAGCACTCCTTATCAATTTACACCAGCAGATCTGGTCAATAAGGCAACTAATGCATGTGTGTCAGTAATGTATGAGTGCTGAATGTTATGCCACGTATTACACGTAAACCAATGTATGTATGCCATGCAATGCATATGACCGCTACGGCGTGTAGCCCGATCCAATTTGGGTACCCGTGCTCACCGTGGGGGTTCAGACTCCGGAGGGGCTCCTACAGCCCAAGCACAATATTAATATCACACCTACTGCGGCGCGCAGCCCGATCCGTATACCACTGCGGCGTGCAGTCCGATCCATGCATGTGTATGCATATGCTCACATAAAATGTCATGTCCTAACATATGGCCCTCGGCCCCAATCAGTCTAACAAATAATCAAGAAAGCCCTACGGGCAACAATATCACATTAGCTCACAACTAAAATATTATTAAGACCTTATTCAAGTTTTTCATAACCTTATAAGAATGCTGAATAGCAAAAATCCCATTTTAAACCTTAAATTATAATAAAATATGCACAGTGTTATCAAAACAGTGATACCAATCCCTGAAGGACTCAAATAATTGGCACGAAGCCCAAACATGATAATTAGTCCAAATCACTTCAACAATTAGGTATTATTATTTATTACGCGGGACGGACCAAGTCACGATCCCCAATGGTGCTCTACCCCACGCCCGTTATTCGGCGTGCAAGTCACCTCAACACAACACTAAGATGTGCAAGTTCGGGGTTTACTAACCCTCGGGACATCATTTACAAGTATTACCCACCTCGAACCGACGAAAACTCATGCCCTCGACGCCTTAGCTCCTCGAACCGGCATCCACGCACGTCAAAACTAGCACAAATCAGCACAAATATATCAAAATAGGCTAATGGAACATCACCCAATCGAAAGAACTCGAAAAATATCAAAAATCACGAAATTTGCAAAACCCGAGCCCCGGGCCCACATCTTGAAAAATCTCGAAACTCATATTTCCAGAACCCTCGTCCCGCCACGAGTCCGTAAATATAAAATTTACTAAAATCGGAGTTCGATTGGCCTTTCAAAACCCAATTTTTCGTTTTCAATATCTAGGCCACAATCTTTCACAATTTCTACCCAAATTCATGAAGATTGATGTTAATTCTACCATAAAATGATGTTTTTGAGTCAAGAAACTTACCTCCGATGAATACCCGATGATTTCTCAGTGATTTCCTCGAGTTTTCTTCTCTCTAGGGCTCAAAATTGTGTTTTGGGTACAATTCCTGTGAGTTTCTCTCTCTAGAACTCAAAAATGGCGTTTTGGGTTAATGAACCCGTAGCCCCTCTGTTCTGTGATTAAATTCTCTGCCAGACCCATTTGCTCTACGCGATCGCGATGTTCAAACATTTCGCCCTCACGCGATCACGACTCTCCTCACGCGATCGCGATGTACAAACATCCGGCTTCACGCGATCGCGTCCCTATTCCTGCGATCGCGTAGCACATTTTTTCCTGGACCCCATTTCTCTTCTACGCGATCGCGTAGATGCTCATGCGATCGCGATGGCCACCCGGCTAACTCTACGCGATCGCGACTGGTGATCCTGCGATCGCGATGGCCTAGCCCCCAACCCTACGCGATCGCGTCCCCTCCCCGCGATCGCGGAGAGCAAAAACCTGCTGCATTTATGACAGCAACCAGCCTTCTCATTTCTTCCAAAAATGGTCCGTTTGGACCCCCGGATTCATCCCGAGACCCTCGGGACCCCAACGAAAACCACCAACATACTCCAAAACACGACACGAACTTGTTCCAATCATAAAAACACCATACTAAACATCAAAATCACCATTTACACACGAATTCAAGCCTAAGTTTATTCAAAACTTTCAAAACTAACATTCAATCCAAAACCCGATCAAACGATGTCCGAATGACCTGAAAATTTGCAGACATATCCAAAATCACATAACGAAACTACAGAAATTGTCGGAATTCCATTCCGACCCCCGGATCAAAATCTCACCTACCGTTCGGATTTCGCCAAAATTCAACCTTAGCCAATTCAAGCCTAAAACTACACCGGGCCTCCAAATTCAATTCCGATTGCTCTCCTAAGTCATAAATGATCTCCCGAAACTAGTCGAATCATCAGAATCTGATTTCGAGCACTCTAACTCGATAGTCAACTCTAGGTTGACTTTCCATATTCAAACTTCCTTCAAACATGCTATTTGCTTCATTTTCAATTCAATTCACTCCTAACTCACCCAATAGGCTCTAACACTGATATAAAAGCATAAAACATGTAATTGCAACATGACGGGGTGGTAAATTCCCGTAACGACGGGCCGGGTCGTTACATTCTCCATCCTCCCTCCAAGTGATCCTTTGTCAGCAAGGATGTTACCTTTCAAGAATCTGAGCCTTATTTCAGTATTACACCATCACCGTTTCTGGGGAAAATTTATAAAGAGGAAGAGGTTATTCTCTCTAGAGCCACTATTGATACCACTACCATGAAGAAAGTGAATAGGAAAAAGAATTCAGGGTGAGATTATTGGGCTTTTGGACAGACCTGATTTGGTAACTTACTCAAGAAGAATAGAGCAAAAAAAGCCATCAATGCAATCCACTGAAAGATGAATCCTTTTCTGCTTAACTCTTTTCTACTCGTGAGTTATTTACATTTCCTAATGAGATAGATTTGCCTATTGCTCGCAGAAAAGGAGTAAGATGTTGCACCACCAAATACCCTTATCTAATTTTGTCTTCTATAATTATTTGTCTCCGTCCTGTAGAGCCTTTGCCTTGTCTATTTCTTCTGTGTCTTCCCCAGAATTGGAGGGAAGCTTTTGCCGATTCTAAATGGAAGCAAGCTTTGATTGAAGAAATGAAAAAAAAGCACTTGAGAGCTTGTCACGTCAACCCCAGACAAGAAGTTGGTTGGTTTCAAATGGGTCTTCACGGGGAAACACAAAATTGATGGCTAGGTTAAAAGATTCAAAGCAAGATTGGTCGCTAAGGGATTCACTCAAACTTATGGAATGGACTGTCAAGAAACATTTGCTCATGTTGCTAAAATGAACATTATTGGAATACTTTTATCTTGTGCAGCTAATCTTGATTGGGACTTACAACAGTTTGATGTGAAGAATGTTTTTCTTAGTGGAGACTTGGAAGAAGTATATATGGAGATTCCTTTTGGATTTGATACCTAACAGAGTCGAGGAAATGTGTGCAGATTGAAGAAAGCCCTGCACGGATTAAAGTAATCTCCTAGATCATGGTTTGACAAATTTTGCAAAGTAATGATCTCGTTTGGTTACCAATAGAGCAATGCCGATCAAACACCCTTCATAAGACATCAAAGCGGTAAAATCACTTTTCTCATAGTTTATGTTGATATATAGTAATGACAAGAGATGACAAAGAGTAGATTGTTCGGTTGAAGAAGTTGTTGGCACAGTACTTCGAGATCAATGATCTTGGAAAATTGCATTAGTTGTTGGGAATTGAGGTTGCCAAATCGAAAAGGGGAATCTTTACTTCTCAAAGATAGTATATTTTACATCTCTTGAAAGAAACTGGTATGACATGATGCAAACCAGCATAATCGCTTATTTAAAGCAATCACAAGTTACAAACAGGAGTTTGAGAGTCTGTTGATAAGGAGAGATATCGGAGGTTGGTTGGAAGACTCATTTATCTCTCCCACACTAGACCAGATATAACTTACTCAGTCAGCCTGGTAAGTCAGTTCATGCATGGTCATAGGGATTCTCATATGCAAGCTGTCTTCCACTTGTCGCGACATCTAACGTCTGCTCCATGCAAAGGTCTCCTTTTCTCCAAACATGATGTATAGAAGCTTATACAGATGCAGATTTGGCTGGATCTCTAGATGACAGAAGATCTATCTCCGGTTATTGTACACTCGTAAGAGGGAACTTGGTTACTTGGAGAAGCAAGAAGCAAAGATTAATTGCTAGATCAAGTGCCGAGGCAGAATATAGAACTATGGCCCAGAGTTTTTGTGAACTTTTGTGGTTACAACAGCTACTAGAGGAATCGAAATTATCTAAATAAGGGAAACTTTCCTTGTATTGTGATAACAAGACTGCAATCAGTACAACTCATAATCCTGTCCAGCATGACCGTTCGAAACATGTTGAAATTGATTGGCACTTCATCAAAGAAAAGATTATGGTGTTTTGACTTTAAATCATGTATCATCAGAGAAGAGAAATAACTATCTGATGTGTTTACGAAAGGTCCTCAACAGACGAACCTTCCACACTTCTGTTTGCAAGTGGGGCATGTGTTACATCTTTGCACCAGTTTGAGGGAGAGTGATGACTAGCTCGATGGTAGGAAACTTAATTTTAGGAGATATGATTATGTTGACTTGCTTGATTATAAGAAACTTAATTTTAGGAGAAACTTAATTATAAGAAACTTAATTTTAGGAGATTTTATTCTAATTAATTTGTGTAGTAACTATAATTGGTTTCCTCTCCTAAATTAGCCATAGGAACCTCTGTATAAATACTAGTGCTTGTTGGATGTAAAAACATATTGAAACACAAGAAGTTTCATTCTTCTTGTTGAAATCTTCAGTTATATGCCATTTATGTAATTAAGGAATCTCGTACGATCTTTCACTTCGCGTTTTATTTCAAAAAGTGTCAAAATTTTAGTAGTTATCCATTTGTTCAGTAGCACAAATAATTTCAGCAAAATACTATAACTATTCTAGCAACTGTCACGAGTAATATTACTTTTAAATGGAAGGATTTGGAAGGGAAGGAGATTGGACAATTTCTTGTCCTAAGTTTATTTTGAGAGTATAGTATTGTTCTCTCCTTTCCTTTCCTTCAGTTCCTTTCCATTCTAAATATCGAGATTCTACACACATGATTTTCTGAAATTGTCTAGTAATTTTAATTAATTTGGTTTATTAGTTTGATTTGATTTGATTGAGTTAGTTGTTTTAAATCAGCTATATATTAGGAGATTGACATCAAATCTCACTTCTCTTCAATTTCAAATCTCCTATTATTACCAATAAAAAATTGCAGAGTGTTAATGATCGCGTATTGTGATTTGCTTTGGTTGATATATGGTTTGTTGAGTAGTGTTATAACAATTATGTAGTTAAGAATCCTAGTAAAATTATTCTACTGACATGTTGCATGTTGCTGTTTATCTTGTTCATACAGTGCAGAAATGTTGTCTGGCTACCTGGATCTCTATCAGAAGCTTCTGTTACGGAGAATACGTGCACCAACTGCGGTCCAGGTTGCTTCTTGGCGTTTTCCTTTTCTTATACTGGATTGGATAACCTTATCCTATACATCTTTTTCTATGTTTGGTTTCCTGATTTCCAAAGATGAACTTCAGGACCAGTATACAAGATTCAGTTTAGATTTCGCCGGCAGGAAATACCGCCAAATTATAGTGCTCAACATATAGGTAAGATGGACACTGGGACTGTTTTGTGAAAGTCGATCTCGTCTAAGTCTTCCTAAGAGACCCTACGCCTTTTTATTGTTCAATGGAACGTTAAATAGTTTAACATATTTTCTTCCTTGAACAAATGTGTATAAAGAATTACAAGGCTTGCTGGATCACTTTTAAAATCTCCTCTTTAATTTTCATCTTCTTACTTTATTTCCAATTATTTAATAAAGCTAATAGTCTTTTCGTTGAACATATGTGCTGTGAGTTCTCAAATGCTGAAATGGAGAAGTGTGAAGGATGAATATGCTGCATGATAATGTACTGAAAGGAATTCAAAGTCATTCTATTTTAAATTATTAAGCATGAGAATGTGCATGCTCAATATTAAATTGTTTACAATTCTAGGTGCAACATTTGCTATAGATGGTTAAAGTTAAACGAATCTTTGCAAGTTTGATACTTTACAGTTTGGTGGGTGTTGATGGCGACTTCACATTTTGGTAGTGACAGTAAGAGAGAGACGTGTGAGGCATACCAAAATGAATTGTTTACAATTCTAGGTGCAACATTTGCTATAGATGGTTAAAGTTAAACGAATCTTTGCAAGTTTGATACTTTACAGTTTGGTGGGTGTTGATGGCGACTTCACATTTTGGTAGTGACTGTAAGAGAGAGACGTGTGAGGCATACCAAAATGAACTAGTTGTGTTAATCATTCCAAGAGCAGCACAAAAGCAAATGAGATCATTGTGGCGTCATTGCTGACAGCACCAGTCATTGGGTGGTTGGTTGAGTTGGAGAATATTATTTTCACCAATCAAACAGAAAGAGACATATTTTGGTGCTATGATATATGATTGTAATATGGAGTGTCTGACAAAGATTAAACTGTCACACTCTACAAGGAATTATCTTTTAGCATAAAATACAAAAATGTCTCAAAAATTATATATGCATTATAAAGTCATGGAACTTATGAAGTGCATGCACAATGTTAATGTTGCTTCTAGACAGTGCAGCTATATAACAATGAAAGTTCTATAATCTTCTCAGGTTGCATTGGTGGCTGTGATGATATTCTAAGGCAGCTGGTGGAAATTTGCGGAACTGGTTCTCGCAGTAGTTCAAACACTTTCGGTATGTAAGGAACACCCGTCTAGAGCTTTTGTTTCGATGTACTTTTATTTGCAATTCTGATGATTGCTTTCCTTTTTGAGATTATCTTATGGCCTATAACACGATTGTTTGTTTTTCTAAAACAGAACATGCTTTCTTTTTCTTCCAAAAAAATAGTTGGAAAACAAAACGGGAAAACTAAGCTTCCATTTTTTTTTCTGACGAAAAACGAAACTTCCATTGTTGTTGTTAGTTTGAAGTTAAATAGTACTAGTAAATAACCCTAATTCAGTATGTATTAGGAGTAAGATATATATATATATATATACTATATATATATATATATATATATATATATATATATATATATATATATATATACACATTGATTTATAACATAATATATTTTTCTCCTGTGCATTCTCACATGGTATCAGAGCATTGGTGAGATTATTATCGTTGTGCGTCATTCTAACGACATCCGGAAAGAAAAAAGTCGTTACCGTGCAATTTCCCAGTGACCTGAGTAGCTGTTTGCATCAAAACCATTTTTTACCGGTGTTGTACATAAACTAACACCACCAGAGTGTTCTCCATCCCAAGCATTAGTGAGAAACTCCGGAAAGGTCGGAGAGTCGTTGGCATTAATTTCCGGCGACTATTTTTCCAGATCTAATTTCGTCACCCCTCTATTAGTGAGTGTTGTGCTAAAACCAACACCACCAACATACTCGGAAGGCTGCCGTGACCAAACCCCAAGAAACCACCCCGACAGAAACCCTAACACGCGTCGTCACATGCGCGTTGAATCACTGACGCCGGTGGCGCGTATGTCACACGCGCCAGCGCGTGGGTAGTGTTCCGATCAGTTTTTGCCAAAAGTTCCTTTGGACAGTGTGTTCGACTGTCAATTCCAAGCCTACCCATTATATTTTCTTTTATTCCGATCACTTTTAACATTTTCCGGCTGCTACAGTGATTTTGTCGGCAAGAACAATGAATTTCTCGGCGAGAACAATAATTTTAGGAAAATTTGTGCTCTTTCTAGCGCAATATTATAATGGCATTCATACCTGAAGCCTTTAACTCACAATCCGTTGGATTAAATGCAATGAATCCAATCCAGATGGTTTCTTTACCGGATTATGTTGAGTTCCTTCAGTACAAATCACGTAAACAAACATCTTCAGGATTAGCCTCCATTATTCCAACAGATAGCAGCATGACTTGTGTCTCCCAATCGTGAACTTTTGAGTCTTGTGTAATTGATTCAGGTGCATCCGATCATAATTTTGGTAACAAATCTCTTTCACTAGTATTTCATATTCTCAATCTTTTCCAATAGTCACAATGATCAATGGGTCCAAGCCATGGCAACTACAATAGTTAAAGCAAGTCCACTTCCTTCCTTATCTTTAGACTTAGTTCTTTATGATATTGGTAGTCATCTAAGCTCATAGCCGTTAGTCGCTTGGCCAAATCACTTAATCTGTTGTTTTATTTCTTGATGACCTTGTTTTTATACAGGAACGCAATACATTGCGGATCATTAGTACCGGAAGTGACTCAGATGGACTCTATTACCTTATCCTTGCAAAATCACATGGACTCGCATCTTGTCTTCCTCCAATAACTTGTCCCGTTATTGATTGACCAGATTTATTACATAAACGGTTAGGACATCCCAGTTTGTCAAAACTTCAGAAAATGGTACCGGGCTTATGTCACTTGTCCACTCTAGAGTTTGAGTCATGTCAGCTCGGTAAGCATACCCACTCCCATTTCCTGTGGCGCCTTGATAATCGAGTAGAGTCACCTTTTACTTTAGTCCATTCAGATATTTGGGGTCCTAGTCGGGTCAATTCTACCTTGGGATTCCGCTACTTTGCCAGTTTCATTGATGATTATTCCGGGTGCACTTGGATATTCTTGATGAAAAATCGATTTGAGTTGTATTCTATTTTCCAGACCTTCCCCGCTGAATTCAAAATTGGTTTGGGGCTTCTATCCACAATTTCGTAGTGATAATACCCTAGAGCATTTTCTCTTCCCCATTTCAGCAATTTATAATGCCCATGGGATTATTCGTCAACCATCCTGCCCTTACACATCCCAACAAAATGGGGTAGCTGAAAGAAATAGTAGACATCTTATTGAAACTGCTCGTACCCTACTCATATAATCTCATGTTCCGCTGCGTTTTTGGGGATGCAGTTCTTACATCTTGTTATCTTATTAATTGTTAGCCATCTTCAGCTATACAAAATCAAGTTCCATTCTCTGTCCTGTTTTCCTACTTACGTTTGTTCTCTCTTCTACCCCGTGTCTTTGGGAGTACGTGCTTTATTCATGACCTAACTCTTTGTGCTCTTAAATGCATATTTCTGGTTACTCGAGAACACCATATCGATGTTATTCTCCTAACCTTGAGCGATTTCTTATGTCTGCTGATGTTACCTTCTTTGAAACCCAGTCATACTTCACAGGTCCAATTAATCACTTAGATATTTCTGAGGTGCTACCAGTTAGATTCAGTCCCTATCTCCCATTCATCTTCCTCCATAACTCCCCCACTTATAGTTCCTATTGCAGCTCTACCACCTATAGCTCCAATGCCACCATAGAGTCCAGTGCCACCACCTAGTCCAGTTCCCCCAACTATAGTTCCAGTGCCACCACCTAGTCCAGCTCAACCTTCTACAACTCCACCACTCCTGACTTATCATCGTCGTTTGCTCCCAGCACCAGGCCTAGTTGATTCAAGTCATGCACCTTACCCTGCTAATATTGCGGACTTGTCTTCTCTTAATCAACCGATTGCGCTACGAAAAGGTATACGCTTCACACTTAATCCTAATCCTCATTATGCCGGTTTAAGTTACCATTGTGTGTCATCATCCCATTGTGCATTTGTGTGATCTTTGTCCTCTGTTTTTGAAAATGTTGGTTTATGTTTAGTCAACAATGGCATGCCAATTGGAAGAGTTGGTGGAAAGAGTTGGCATGAATGCTAGGAGGAAGCTTCCTCCTGATGTCACCCATGACATTAAGAGGAGGTCCTTACCTCTATAAATAGATGCACTCTTTCATTTGTAGAAGCTATCCGAAAAAACAATACAATATATTGTAGTGAGTAGAGAGTTAAGAGAGAAATTCTCGTAAGTGTAATTGGGAAATCTCTCCTTCCTTTGTAAATAATAGAAAGGCAATTATTCTTTGGTGGACGTAGGATTATTTTGATCACGAACCACGTTAAATCTTGTGTTCTTTCTTTTACGTTTCCGCTAACAATTGGTATCGGAGCGACATGATTCTTTAGCGATCCAAGGAGGAAGAACAAGCAAAGATGAGTTCCATGAAGTTTGAAATTGATAGATTTAGTGGACGCAACAACTTCAACATTTGGAAGATCAAGATGATGGCGTTACTGCGGAGAGAAGGTTCAATCCATGCTATTGACGGAAAGTATCCTATGGATACATTAGCTCACGGCATGGAGAAGATTGAAGAGGATGCATTGAGTGCAATCCAACTATCCCTTGCACCTAACATGCTTTGTGAAGTGAGTACAGGTGCAGAAGAGACGGCCAAACAATTATGGGAAAATCTAGAAGGCTTATACCAAGACCGATCAGTGACAACAAGGATGTTGTTACAACGGCGTCTTCACACATTAAGATGGGGTCAGGTACTTCGTTACAAGATCATTTAGATGTGTTCAATAAACTTGTCATGGACTTACAGATTGCAGGAATTAAAAGGGAGGGAACGCTTGCATGTGCTTTGCTATTTACATTGACTTCAGGATATCGTGATATTGAGAATCCAATGATGTATAGCAAGGAGCCTATAAAGCTTGAGCAAGTGCGGCATGCACTTAACTCTAGTGATGTGCGGACGCACATCGAAGGAGACAGAGATGACCAGGCAAGTGGGCTCTTTGTGAGAGGCCGGACTAGCCAACAGGGAAAGAGCAAATCAAAGTACAAATCAAAGTCTCGTGTGAACAAGAAGAATACAGAGTGTTGAAGTTGTGGCAAGAAGGGGCACTTTGAACGAGATTGCCGAATGTCAAAGTCCAGGGAAAAGGCGAGTGCATCTACAGTTGAACAGGTACATGATTTTGATAATGATTATGCACTAACAACATCATGTAATAATAATAATTATGGAAACAAATGGGTGTTAGACTCTTCTTGTACTCTGCATATGACGTTCCGAAAAGATTGGTTTAGCAGCTATGAGAAAAGTGAAGGAACCGTAGTAATGGGCAATAATGCAACTTGTGCAATAGTTGGCATTGGCTCAATTCGAGTTCGCTGCCATGATGGAGTCATGAGGACTATTACACAAGTCCATCATGTTCCTGATCTGAAGAAGAATTTGATCTCCTTGGGTACAGGTACATAACGAAGCAGGAACTATGAAAGGCAAGCTGGACAACGGCCTTTACATATTGGTCGGAAGCACCATTGTTGGCTCTGCAAATGCATCTACAGTGAAGTTATCTAATGATGACAAGGCAAGACTATGTCACATGAGATTGGGTCATATGAGCGCATGTGGACCGGAGATGTTGAGCAATCGTAACCTTTTGGAAGTTGAGAAGATTAGCACACTTGACTTCTGTGAGCACTGCGTTCTAGGGAAGCAGAAGAAGGTCAGCTTCAGCACTGGCAAACACAAGACAGGAGGAGTGCTCGACTACATCCATTCAAATTTGTGGGGTCCCTCTAAACTTCCATCGAAGTGCGGAAAGAGGTATCTTATCACTTTTATTGATGATTTCTCACGAAAGGTTTGGGTGCATTTTTTGAAGGCAAAAAGTGATGCTTTTGAAGCATTTAAAGAGTGGGAGATTTTGGTTGAAAATCAAATAGAGCGGAAAATCAAGTTTCTTCGCACAGACAATGGCTTGGAATTTTGCAATGAAGAGTTTAATGAATTATGCAAGGTTCATGGGATCTCAAGATATATGACTGTCAGGCATACCCCACAGCAGAATGGAGTTGCCGAGAGAATGAACTGAACTCTTCTTGAAAGGGCTCGTTGTATGCTCATACAAGCCAAAATGTCCAAAGTATTTTGGGCTTAAGCAGTTCACACTGCTGCTCATATTATCAATCGATCTCCAACATCGGCAATTGACTTTAAGATTCCGAATGAGGTATGGTCAGGTGAACCCTCTAACTATTCATATTTACGAGTATTTGGGTTTCCAGCTTATTATCACGTTAATGAAGGAAAGCTTGAACCAAGGGCAAAGAAGGCCATATTCGTAGGGTATGTGGGCGGAGTAAAAGGATACAAACTTTGGTGTTTGTCTTTACTCAAATTTATAGTTAGTAGAGATGTCACCTTCGATAAATCCTCTATACTTGATCCCCGTAAAGTTTCCGTGGAGTTTTCAGGAAACAAGAACAACGAGCAAGTGGAGCCTCCGGTGGAGCTTGCCAAAGAAAATGATCAAGAGACTCAGGTTAAAGATGAGTCAGAAGATGTAGACCTTGAAGAACTTGCTGTCAATGAACCATATATAATTGCAAAGGGGAGGGAGAAGAGGCAGACACGAGAACCGGAACGCCTTATAAATCAAGCAAACTTGATTGCATATGCGTTTGTCGCTGCACAAGAAGAGAATAAGGATCTGGAGCCCTCCTCGTATATTGAAGCAACTTGCAAGGATGCTATAGAATGGTGGTTAGCCATGACGGAGGAGATGGAGTCTCTTCACTAGAATCAGACATGGGTCTAAGTGAAAAGACAAAAGGGGAAGAGGACAGTTGGATGCACGTGGATCTACAAAAAGGAAGAGGGAATTCCTGAAGTGAAAGATGCTAGGTTTAAGGCGAGATTGGTTGCAAAAGGTTTCAGTCAGAAGGAGGGAATTGACTACAATGAAATTTTTTCTCCAGTCGTGAAGCATAGCTCGATTTGCGTGCTAATAGCATTGGTTGCATAATTTGACTTGGAGCTTCAACAACTTGATGTTAAAACTGCTTTCTTATACGGTGATCTAGAAGAGACAATCTATATGGATCTGCCTGAAGGTTTCCTAGCTGAGGGAAAAGAAGATCACGTATGCCAACTAAAGAAGTCTTTGTATGGTTTGAAACAATCCCCTAGACAGTGGTACACGAGGTTTGATGCATTCATACACATGAATTCTCAAGGAGTGCATTTGATAGCTGTGTGTATCACAAGAAGATGTCTGGTAACTCAATGATTTATTTATTGTTATATGTTGATGATATGCTTATTGTTGCTAACAACTTTACAGAGATAAATGCTTTGAAGAAACCGTTGAGTAAGGAATTTGACATGAAGGATTTAGGAGCTGCAAAGAAAATCCTTGGTATGGAGATTTCAAGAGAAGACGGTGTTGTACATCTTTCTCGGAAGAGGTATATTGAAAGGATTCTCGAGAGATTCAATATGCATACGTGCAAGCCTGTAACTACACCATTAACTCCTCATTTTAAACTTTCAGAGTTACAAATACCTCGGTCCGAGGATGAGGTGGAGCATATGTCAAAGATTCCTTATGCCAGTGTAATTAGTAGCATTATGTATGCTATGGTATGCACACGTCCAGATATTGCTCAATCTGTAAGTGTGGTAAGTAGATACATGTCCAGCCCAGGAAAGAGGCATTGGGAAGTTGTTAAGTGGATATTGAGATATCTCAAAGGAGCTTATGGTGTTGGTCTAACTTTTCGAAAAAGTGTTAGAGGTGTTTTAATTCTCGGTTATGTGGTTTCTGACTATGCAGGAGATCTTGACAGAAGAAGGTCCACAACTGGATACATCTTTACCCTCGTTGGCAGTGCCGTTAGTTGGAAGTCAACTCTGCAGTCGTTTGTCGCTTTGTCTACGACAGAAGCAGAATACATGGCAGCAGCGGAGGCGGTGAAGGAAGCTATCTGGTTAAAATGTTTAGTAGCGGAATTGAGTTTGGTTCAGCTGGAATCAACTCTTAGATGTGATAGTCAGTGTGCTATTCATCTAATGAAAAGTCAAAGATTTCATGAGCGCACTAAACACATTGACGTCAGATTTCATTTCCTTTGAGATGTTGTTGAAGATGGAACTATCAAGGTCGTGAAGGTTATCACAGACGATAATGCTGCATATTTGTTGACCAAGATAGTCCCGCTCGCTAAGTTTGCACACTTCAAAGACTTGGCGGGGGTGTGCATCAACTGATGCAACTCCGAAGAGAACAGTTGTTAGGTGGAGGTGGTATGTTCAACCATGGTTTGATTCTTCTTGTTTCTTACAACGGGATTGCCCAATAAGCTTAGAAGTTTTGGCCAGAGTTGTTCACGCACACGCTCGAAATGCAAACCAAGGTGGAGATTGAAAATGTTGGTTTATGTTTAGTCAACAATGGCATGCTGAAAATGTTGGTTTATGTTTAGTCAACAATGGCATGCCAATTGAAAGAGTTGGTGAAAAGAGTTGGCAGAATGCTAGGAGGAAGCTTCCTCCTTTGATGTCACCCATGACATCCAGAGGAGGTAGTTTGATGTCACCAATGACATCAAGAGGAGGTCCTTACCTCTATAAATAGATGCACTCTTTTATTTGTAGAAATCATCCCAAAAACAATACAATATATTGTAGTGAGTAGAGAGTTAAGAGAGAAATTCTTCTAAGTGTAATTGGGAAATCTCCCATTGTAAATAATAGAAAGGCAATTATTCTTTGGTGGACGTAGGATTATTTTGATTCGAACCACGTTAAATCTCGTGTTCTTTCTTTTACGTTTTCGCTAACAGTTTCTATCCCTAAGTCTATAGGTGAAGTACTGTCTCATCCTGGATGGCGACATGATTGACTAAATGTCTGCTTTATATACAAGTGGTATTTGGAAGCTTGTTCCTCTTCCTTCGGGTAAACCGACTATTGGTCGTCGTTGGGTGTATGCAATCAAAGTTGGTCCAGATGGCCAGATTGATCGACTTAAGGCTCGTCTTGTTGCCAAAGGATATACCCAGATATTTGGACTCGATTACAATGATATTTTCTCTCCCGTGGCTAAAATTGCATCAGTCCGCCTTTTTCTATGGTGCTATTCACCATTGACCTCTCTATCAATTGGACATTAAGAATGCTTTTCTTCACGGTGACCTTAAGGATGAGGTTTATATGGAGCAACCACCTAGTTTTGTTGTTCAGGGGGAGTCTAGTGGCCTTGTATGTTCGTTGTGCCGGTCCCTCTATGGTCTAAAACAGTCTTCTCGAGCTTGGTTTGGTAAGTTTAGCACAATTATTCAGGAATTTGGCATGAATCGTAGTGAAGCTGATCACTCTGTATTTTATCAATATTCTGCTTCAAATCTCTGTATCTATCTGGTCGTTTATGTTGACGATATTGTTATTACCGGCAATGATCATGATGGTATTAGTAAGTTGAAGCAACATCTCATTCAGCACGTACAGACTAAGGATCTGGGCAAATTAAAATATTTTTTCTAGGTATTGAGGTTGCTCAGTCTAGCTCAAGTATTATGATCTCGCAACGGAAGTATGCCTTAGATATTCTTGAGGAGACAAGAATGACTGGTTGTAGACCTGTTGACACTCTGATGGATCCAAATTCTAAACTTCTGCCAGGACAGGGGAGCCTCTTAGCGGTCTTGCAAGATATAGGCGGTTGGTTGGTAAATTAAATTATCTCACAGTGACTAGACCTGACATTTCCTTTCTTGTGAGTGTAGTGAGTCGATTTATGGATTCTCCCTGTGATAGTCATTGGGATGCAGTTGTCCGCATTCTTCGGTTTATAAAATTAGCTCCAGGCAAAAGTTTATTGTTTGAGGATCGGGGCCATGAGCAAATCGTTGGATACTCATATGCTTAGGGGTGTGCATTCGAATCGGTTTATCGATAATCAAATCGATTATTTGTTATCGGTTTATCGATTTCGATTTCGAAATTTTCCTGATCGAGTTATCGATTTCGATTTGTCCTATTCGGTTTATCGATTTATCGATAAACCGATAAGATATACTAAATAATTTTTTTTTTAAATTTTTTTTACCCTTATTCTATAATACTCTTTCCTTTACCCTAAGTCCCTAACTCTATTATTTTCTCTACCACATTTAAGGAATGATCATATTTAAAGCTCAAGGAAATGAAGTTCAAATTAATGGAAAACAAATTAGTCGTGGATGTATTTTTTTTTATACCGTTGGAGTGTTGGTGGCGTACATTTGATCCCTTACTTTAGTTTCGTTGTGTGTGCTTGTTGACACAATTTTTATGTTATAAACGATGTTCATCTTATTTTAGCTTCTTTTTGTCCATATTAGTTAGGCGTGTTTATAGCGATATACTTTTCGTGGAATCCGCAAATTTTCTTATTTGTTTAGTCGATAACCGAATCGATAAGCCCCAAAAATCGATAAATCGAAATCGAAAACCTATTGAAACGATAACGATAAGCATATGTACAAATCGATAATCGATAAGTAATTTTCGATAAAGGTCAAAATCGAATCGATAAATCGAATGCACACCCCTACATTATTGTTTGAGGATCAAGACCATGAGCAGATCGTTGGATACTCAAATGCTGATTGGGCAGGACCACCTTCTGATAGGCGTTCTACGTATGGATATCGTGTCTTAGTAGGAGGAAATTTGGTGTCTTGGAAGAGCAAGAAACAGAATGTTAGAATGTGGTTGCTCGGTCCAGTGTAGAAGCAAAATATCGAGCAATGGTTGGCAATATGTGAGCTAATTTGGATCAAACAGTTAGCTCAAGGAGTTGAAATTTGGGGAGATTACTCATATGAGACTTGTGTGTGATAATCAAGTTGCTCTTCATATTACGTCAAATTATGAGAGAACTAAACACATCGAGATTGACTGTCACTTTGTTAGAGAAAAGATACTCTCGGGAGATATTGCTTCAAAATTTGTGAAGTCGAATGATCAGCTTGTTGATATTTTCACCAAGTTCCTCACCGGTCCTCGTATTAGTTATATATGTAAAAAGCTCGGTACATATAATTTATATGCACCAGTTTGAGGGTGAGTGTTAGTTTGATAGTTACATAGTACTCCCTCCGTTTCAATTTATGTGAATCTATTTGACTGGGCACGGAGTTTAAGAAAAGAGAGAAGACTTTTGAACTTGTGGTGTAGAATGAGACACATATATTTTGTGTGGCTATAAATCATTGCATAAAGGTAAATTATTTCCAAATAAGGAAAGAGGTCATTCTTTTTGGCACGGACCAAAAAGGAAATAGGTTTTCATAAATTGAAACGGAGGGAGTAGTAAATAACCCATATATATATATATATATATATATATATATATATATATATATATATATATATAATATATTTTTCAACCCGTAGCGATTATGACTTGCAAATATTTCCCCTTTTACTTTGCTCGGTCGCTTCCCTTTAGCTCCTCAATTTAAATGTTTATATCTAGTTTAGAGTCTGAGCATTACTCATCTGTTACTGGTGAGAAGTCCCTTCAAATCCAATAGCCTACTTGGTCTGTTAGATGCGACAAGAGTAAAAATTAATCTTTGCCATCTATAATCGTATTCTTCTTTTGCTAGAAACTGTCACAGAAAGTACTTTTTGGTTATGTCAGCACGAAAATTTGCACATGAAATTGGGCCAAAGTAATTTGAGTTTCATCTCCAGCTAGTGGTCGGATATGGAAGCAAGCTGGATAAATGTGCAAAGCCATAGAGCTCAACCAGCTACAGGAACTTCAGCGTAGAATTTTAGGAGTGAAGCCTATAGTCCACTTTCCATATGACCAAGTTGTGCAAGGTTTTTACCGCTTCATGACTCGTGTCAAGTAATTCCCTAGAATATGTGACAAGAGAGCTACAGTTGAACGCGGGAAGAAGGTGTTCAGTTGAAGTGCAACAGGGACAACCAAACGTGCATTGATCACTATGGCACTAGCAAGACTCCCAGATATTAGAGATAGATTTGAGACATGATTAAAAGTTGTTTATGCCCATAGCTATGCATAGGAACTTTTGTATAGAGAAGCACATATCCGATCATGACAACAATTCATACAACTTATTTTCATTTCATTGCAATTCTTTTAAGCATTCTTTACAACTTTTGTTTACAAGCTTTCATAGGTTCTCTCTTACACAGCTTCAGTACATGACTTTCAAACTACTAATGCTTTCAAGAAGTAAAACGAGAAACCCATAGTTGAAATGGCAAGCAGTACTCGACAGTACAGCACATGCATCTCATCGTCTTGGGAGCACTCATAGTTATTTGAGTCATTGCATTAGGGCAGTAAAACTACGAAACCAGTCAGAGTCCCCTCCCCAACATTAATCATTTGACTTTCATTTAGGAATCATCTGTTCGGCTGCCATAGCCAATCCAGGAAATTTCAATTTTGAGTACTCTTTAGTTTTTCATTTGATGATTTAGTTAGGAAAGATTAGTGCATAATGCCATCAAACATCTGAAACTTTTGGTATGAATGTCATGATTTATTTGTTGCTGTAGGGACTTAATTTCCTGAGTGATATACTTGACATCCTTAGGACTGACTGTAGCTGGGCTTTTTTTGCCAGGCAGAGGACGAGGAAACCCTACAGCATCCAGCAGTGCACAGAGAGGCAATTCCAGAGCACAAGGTTCTTGTGCATACTGCAGGCAAACAGGGCATTTGTCAAATGATTGTCCTTCACAGGCTTCTCGTAGTCGCACTGCTCGGTCTCAGGAAGTTGACTTGCAAAATGGTTTGGTGCTCTTCTGTTACCTTTTTCTGTATATCTTGTGTACAATGACCAACACCCCTGCAATTTTCTCACCTTCCCTGTGGTCCCCAATGAAAAGATAATGACGTAGAGGTAATGTTTGTCCACTGGTTGACTTGATGTGATGTTGAGGAGATTAACATCCGTTGTTAAAATAATATTGTTAAGAGTCCCACATTAGTTGGGGAAATGTGTTGTTGTTTCTTTGTATGTCTTGGACAATCTTTACATGAGTTAAGCCCAAACTCTTTTTTTTACATGGTCTCAGAGCCGAACCCATCTTTTTCTTGGTTTTACCCAATTTTTGGCCCCCATGTTATGTTGTCGATGCTAGAGATGTCTAAAGCTAGGCATGCGGGGATGTCATAGTCTCATATTGGTTGGTAATTCTCATCTCATGAGCTAGTTTTTGGGCTGAGTTAGATAGAAGTCTATTTCTTATCCAAATATTGGCAATAGTAAGTGTTGTTTAGTACTCCCTCCATCCTAATTTTATGTGAAGGTACTTGACTGGGCACAAAAAATAAGAAATAAAGAAAGATTTTAGAAACTCAAAGCATAGAAATTTGTGTGGCTAGAAATCATCACATTAAGGGTGAAAAGGAAAATTTAGAGTTGAATTGTTACTAAATATAGAGAGATGTCATTCTTTTTTGGGCTGACTAAAAAGAAAAGAATGTCACATAAATTGGGGGAGTGCAATGGTACCAATTTTTGAAATTAAACACAATGGTTTGCAACTTTGCCACTTCTATGACAAAAAATTTGAAACTTAGAGTCAATGGTTTTCTTCTATTGCTTCCATAGTTCAGATTTGGAATGACAAAAGTTATCCTTTGGCCCACCAAATTGGTCTGAATATATGATATCGCGGATGTTCATGAAAAATTGAAAAACCAAACCAAACCGATAAAAAGCCAACAACTTTTTATTTGGTTTTGGTTTTGAATTTTAAGAACCGATCAAATTAAATAATAAAAAAAACTGAACCAAACTGGCTATATAAATACCTATTTAAAACTTATTATTATACACACGGACACAATATGTGTGTGTGTGTGTGTGTTTGTTTGATATGTATATATATCTATGTGTGTGTGTGTATTATAAGTTTTTAAATTTTATGGTATACATATTAATTGTTTGCACTCTTAGTTGGTATTGTAGTTCTTTGCTTTATAAAAATCTAGTTCTTTGGCTTTACATTCTAGTTTGATTGGTAGTTTTATTATGCGAAGTTCAAAAATTTGTTTCGTGTTATAAATATTGTCTTTAATTGAGCCCTTAACATTTTCATCACTATTTAATTCAATTATCATCAAATATTTTGGTAAATGATGGATTTTCTCAAAGAGTTATTGGTTTGATAATATTATATTGGAATGTAGTCGTTGGAATGTGTGTTTGCCAGTGTATGTCTCATATTTAAGAAAAAACTGGTAAAATTTGAAAAATTGACCAAGATCGAACCAATAAAAAACCAACTTAATTGGTTTGCTTTGATTCCCATATTTTAAAAACTGTCTTAATTGGTTTGGTTTCTTTTTAGGAGAAAACCGATCCATACTGAACCATGACCACCCAATATACATGGAGTTTTTGTTATCCCGCTATTTACCTCCCTTACTAACATGAGGATCTTCTCCAGTTACTTTTACTCTAGCCTTTCCGATTCTCACCCTATCAAATAGAATTTTGTTAAAGCAACTAAAGAGTACATGAAGTGATTCTGTGAGGATAGAATTCAAAATGCGAAAAAATATGTTGGTATGTGATGTATATAGGACAGATCCTGCTCTATTGTTAATTTCAAACATTATAGCTAATCCTTTCTAACAATGCAGGAGAACCTTCAATCCCTTGTAATTCATGTGGAGCGCCTTGCAATTTGCGCACTGCCAATACTGCCAACAACAGGGGAAGAAAGTTCTTTTCATGTCAATCACGGGAGTGCAACTTTTTCGTGTAGGGAAAACTATATTTCAACATAATATTTTATTTTTGTAAATAGGCTCCCCCTGAAAACTTACTATATGTAATCTTTTCTATCTTGTTGTACCTTCTCTCTCCGGGTCTTGATTATAAAACTTAAAACACCATGATCTAGAAAGATATAACTCTGTAAACCTTGACAACTAATTATATAGCTCACCAAAATATTGCCTCAGACCTGTCATAGTTGATATTATGTTCAGCCAACCTGTAAAATACTGCTGCAACACTTATAGCTGACGCTCATTTGCAATTAGAAATCATAGCATTATACGGCTGGGAAATCATTTGTATATTGGAGTAATTACTGTCCTAGAGGACGACGAGATTGAATTGCTGACATTGGAACTTCGTTATAATTGCTTAGATTTATCTGTATGACTCAGAGGTCTTGATAACATTAGAGTAGTTTGCTAGTTGATACACCTTTTTTGCCTGCATTGCAGTTGGGAAGATACCCTCAATGGAGGTGGGCGTACAAATACTTCTGCGTCCACTACCAGCAGAAGAGGTGGTCGTGGCCAAGGTGGTCCAAATACCAGTGGCGTGTCATTTGTGTCAGCAACAGGTGAACCAATAACTGGCAGATGTTTCATCTGCGGTGATCCAGGTCACTTTGCTAATGGCTGTCCACGTCGTGGATGATGAATTTTGAATTCTCTTGCATTAAAGATGTTTTTGCATTGAATAGGCCAATCTTAACTCGCTGAATTTGATTCATTCTTTTTATGTTACCATTATGCCTTCGTCACTCTAATTGTTGGTCTCTTCTAAGTAGGATGTGAATGTAACACCTCTTTTGGTGTGTATAGCATAGCAGTTTTAGGAAACTTTTTTACTCTGTTCAGTAGTTTCTGTAGTAGAATCTCAGAACTCCGGTTTTACATATGGACCTTTGCCTATTGAATGAACTCTTTGTGCTTTGTTTATTACTCTCTCCGTTCCATTTATGTGACGGTATTTGAGTGGCACGGAGATTAAGAAAGAAAGAAAAACTCTCCAGAAACTTATGATCTAAGATAAGTCATATATATTTGTGTGGTTATAAATCATTATGTATCCCAGTGATAGCTAACTCATCGGTGAAGCTAGGAATCTTTTCAAGGATATTCAAATTTGAAAGAAGTGAAAAAAAATATACGATAAAGGGTGTTTAATATATGTTATATACCTCTAAAACGTAATATTTACCTACATATACAGTATAATTTTGTGATGACCAACTGACCACGCCCTTGTGACCATACACAGGTCACGGAAGGACTGTATCATAAGTGGTGTGATATAGACAACTGGCTATAATAAGTCATAGATATTTGTGTGGCTATAAATCATCTCATATAGGGTAAAATAGAAAGTCTCAAATTAAATTGTTTCTAAATAAGGAATAGACTAGAAAAGAAAATATGACACATAAATTGAGACAGAGGGAATATTGTAATACTTCCGGAGTATATGAGCTTGTTACTTGACGACGTGTACAACTTTCACTGGGTTTTATCAAAAAGATAATTTATGGAGTAATGTTCTAAAACCATGGTAAGCTTGTATTTTCTTTCGGTCCACTAATTTTGGTTTGAATTTTGTGAAATACCTCTTCCGTTTCCTTTAATTGGAGTTGAAAGATTTAAGTTCCAATTTTTACACACAAAATTGAGGGGAAGTATACAATTAATCATTGTATGCGGTGAAATTGGAGGGTCCAATTTTTTCCATTACAATGCCTCGTAAGCAAGCTTTCCAAAGGCTCGAGATTATGGTCGAGATTTATCCCGAGGGGGGCATCGGTGTCCAACCTCGAGGCAGCGCGAGTCGATGGCTATGGCAGAAAGGTGGGAAATTCCCTAGGTGCACAACTAGGGCTGACAAAGTCTAGAGGGCTAGCTCTGACCCGTATTAAGGTATTAAGTGGCTATGCTTGCCCCATATCTTTGTAATTAATGTTCGTGTCCTATGTTTCCCCTCATATATAAATGAGAATACTCGTCATTTGTAAAGAATTTGATGCTCAATACTAAATATACAAGAACATTCTCTCTCCTCTCCAACATATTCTCTTGATTTCATTACTTCATTTATTGCTTCTATTCGTTGTGTTCCATTTATTGTTCTTTGTTTATTGCCTATCATTGGTCATAAAGAGTCATCATTGTAGCTCTCATAACTGCTATCTCCCCCTCAGTTGCCCCGAGTTGGCCATCCAGCTCGACCCTGAGATTTTATAATCAATAGCTCGAGTTCTCTGATCCGCCACTGTTTGGTTCGATTATCTTGCTATCTCTAAGTTGTAGCTCTGATTTCTAACATTTTACTTAGCATCCATTGCGTAACAACCAGCATAAAATAGATCACGTATTTTAGAATCGCAAAATCAAATTTAATTATTATGACCATTTTTATGGTAAAAAAATAGCAATTATTTTATTGTTGGTTTAACTACGTAACACAAGTTATCTTTCACACTTTTTCTTGTCCAAGATCTTTGATTTCATGTCGAAATGTCTAACTCAGTAAACGCACGTGAAAACATCAATCCGAAGACCATGGAGAAAATTATGTTGACGTCCCAGGTGTTGGTGTACCATTACGAAACCCTGAGAATGCACCAGAGCCAATTCCCATGGACGCGGTCTCATGCGACGCTCAACACGTCGAAATAAGCTCCCACACCAACAGGAGCATACACCAAGAAGATCAGCAAGAAGCTCAAAAAAACCCAGCTATGGGAGAATGAGAGGTTAGCCTTTACGTTATTTTTGAAATGTTACAGGCACAACAGATGGCGATCGCTCAGTTGCAAAGTCGCCAGAAAACTCCCAGCACGGTAGCATTGGGGGCGGCTCCCCTAGTCGAGTAGATACCAGGGAGGTCAACCAACAACGGGTCGGCAGTCAACCCACCATCGTCTAGATGCTCAAGGACCTCACAAAGAGGATAGAATCGGGCAAGAAGAAGATAGAAGCCAACGACAAAATGGTCGAGACCTACAATTCCAGGGTCGACCAGATCCCAGGCGCATCCCGATCCTGAAAGGCGTGGATTTAAAAAAGTTCGTGCAAAAATCGTTCCCACAGGAACGGCTCCAAAACCCATTCCGAAGAAGTTCAGAATGCTAGATCTTCCGAAGTACAATGGAACCTCAGACCCCAATGAGCATGTTAGTGCTTACACTTGTGCAGTGAAGGGCAACGACCTGAAAGACGACGAGATCGAGTTCGTCCTACTGAAGAAGTTCGAGAAACACTTTCTAAAGGGGCAATGATGTGGTATCACAACTTGGCCCCAAACTCGGTAGATTCATTTGTCATGCTTGCAGATTCTTTCATTAAGGCACATGCTAGTGCCATCAATGTAGCAACAAGGAAATCTGAATGAAATGCTGCAAGGGTTCGTATCTTGCTTTCAAATGGAACGGTTGGAACTTCCACTTGTTTCCGACGATTAGGCAGTGCAGGCCTTCACGGAAGGTCTGAATGAACGAAGCTCGGTGACTTCGTAACAGCTGAAATGGAACCTAGTCGAATACCCGGTCGTGACTTGGTCGAATGTCCACAACCGATACCAATCAAAGATCAGGGTCGAAGACGACCAACTAGGAGCCCTCTCGGGCTCGGTATATCCAAGCAGGCTTATAGCGAAAGAGCCGAAGCCAAACAAAGAAAGTATCAGCCATACAGCGAAGACAGGAGAAATGCCTCGAGGCGCGGCATACCCCGCAATAATTGAAGGATGGACCAAGCCAAAATCCTTGGGGACTTTTTAGCATAGATGGCTTTGACAGGCACACGGGGTCGACGGACGCGCCCCGCTTAGCAGAATACAACTTCAACATCGATGTATCAGACATCGTATTTGCTATCAG
>JASVEL010003670.1:0-127756 GCA_032618575.1 Nicotiana noctiflora | reverse complement strand
TTTTTGTAACATTTTGACCCGATCTCTTCTTTAATATAACACCTTTCTTCTTCATTTTATCATATCATTTTACCAAAATTAGAGAGAGAAGAGAGGGTTTTTAGAGAGAGAAATCTTTCATCTTCAAAGATTGTTCCAATCATCTTAATTCCAAGGGATCCTAGGGCAAGGATTCAACTTCCCCAATCTTTTCAAGGTAAAAACCCTAACTATTTTCTTTGATTTTCAGTTTTAAATTGGGTAAAGAGAGGTTTTCATATAATAGCTTTTGAAAATAGAATTTTTACACTCATGCATGATTATTGAACTTGATTTCTAGTAAAAAGAAGTGAGTAGAAGTAAGAGTCTTCAAGAACAAGGTTGGCAAGAGTAGGATATCTTGGGTAAGCATAAAGTAGGAAGAAAAATCATCACCGGGTATGTATGGCTAAATTTGATTCTTGTGAAATCGCCTATATGTGTGAAGTTTGTTTGTTTCGTGTTAAATTGACAAATTGTGTGAAATTCTTGATGTTGTTGTTGGATATTCAAAGTTTGTTGTTGAGCTATGAGTGATGTAAAATGAGAGTTTAATTTGGCAAAAGAATTGTGAATAATGCTTATGATGGCCTATATGGCACCTTGTGGAAAACAAATCTTGAGAATTGGTTTATTGTGGAAAGAGATGAAACACTTGAATTGTGGAAATATTGTAACATGGTTGTGATATTGAATTGATAAATAATTGAGAACATGAAACAATGTGCAAGTTGCTTATTTGAACTTGTTGAAATTGTGTGTAGTACCTTATCTGCTGTTTGAAATTGTTGTGTTTTAAACTGTAAGGCGGGGTCGTGTTGCGCGCCGCAACGTGAGGAAATAAGGTGTGGGTTGGGGTGATAAGGGTTGCCGAGGTAATAAGGGTGGTCAGGGGCAATAAGGGATGGAAAGCGATCGAAATCGCTATTGAAAATTGATACAAAAATCAATAATGTGAAATTGTGAAAGGAGACAGCAGGAGAGTTTGCAACCTGTGGGGCACTGATTGCCCCTTTGTTTGACTACTTGTGCTTTACGTGATTGATTGGTTATTGTTAAAATTGGTTGATCGTAGAAAGTGCTTTGTGTTGAGAATTATTTGAAATGAGGAAAATGTGGAAACATGGTTGGCTGGCTTAATTAATTGTTGATGTAATTCAATGGCTTGAGTTTACTTGGGACAAAGTTTGTCCATACATGCCAGTACAATTCAAGTGTACTGACGTCCCTTTTGCCGGGGACGCTACATTCGTGTTATGATTGTAGGTGGATCAGTAGCAGGCACTTCAGCTCATCGGCAGTAGTATCCTTCTCCTTCCACTGCCCGTTTTGGTGAGCCCCTTTCTTCCTCGGGGCCTTGTGTGGTTCATGCCACTTCTGTTTAGATTTCATTTTGGTATTTGTAAGGTATAGCCGGAGCCTTGTTACCGGCAAGTATTGTATTCCCCTTTTGTATCCTAGAGGCTCTGTAGACATGTAAACTGTGGGACTCCAGTCTTATGTATATATTATGTTATGTCGGGCGTTGTAAAAACTGCAACTTGTTAATGAATCACTCGTATGGTTTTATTTGTTTAATGTGAAATCATTCATGGTTAGTAAGATATTTGGTTAATGAGAAACAATCAACACAGGGGTAACGCGTGGGAATAAAAGGCACCCAGGTCCGCTTGACTGGGGCAACCCGGTCAGGCGCCGGTCATGTTCCCCGATTTGGGGCGTGACAGTTATGACCTCGCTAGAATGATTCAAGTACTCTATTTCTATGATGTGAGACAGGGTCTCAGCCTTGTGTTGTTGTAGTACTGGCGAGTTTGAGGCACAACCCTTCTAGTTGAGTCATTTCCATGATTTGAGTATGTTCGAACCATTTCTAATTGGTGTGTGTATTGTGCAAGTTGTTGATTAGGCTCGTATTGATGTGTCATATCACTAGGATGGTGTGTTTGGTCATAAGAGATCGTAGGGATCACTAATGAATATAAATAGATCCAATTTCAGCATGTTTGATGGGTAAATATCGAGGTTCAGCAATGGTAAGTGCCAGAGGAGAAATGGCCTCAAGAATGGTTGATCCGAGAGATGGTTATGGTTTATTGCACGCTCCATGTATCATTGGTAATATATGAAGGTATTGAAATGAGACTTTATCTAACAAGATATTTTCTATCGATATTTGGTTGTTGTGGGCACCTGTTGTAAATGAAAGTTATCGCTGCATGTGTTTGAGTTATGTGGTATATAATATGATGGCAGCCGAGGTTGTAGGTATGGGTTATTACAGTTGGTTCGGGTTTATTCTGAGTAAAAATGTGAGGTTCTGATCTTTTGTAATATTTCAGAAGGTGAAATGTAGTTTTACAGTTTATGGACAAGATGGATTGTGAAACTTCAGCTATGTTGTGTTGTCGGACCTATATTAGATAGGGGACGTGGGATCACCCTGGGTATATGCTGGTAAGGTCGTTCAGCTGTTGTGTAGCTTCTAGAAAAACTCTGGGTACACTCGAGGATGACGTTGGTTTAAGTTGGGGAGGATGTAATGACCCGACCCGTCATCTCATGAGTAACTACCCCATTCTTCCCATTTTTGACTTCCTTATGTTAGATTATCGGTATTGGGTGTGTTAGAATTTAATTAGAGTAATTTTATTAAGAAATGAGACACTTAGACTCTTTTAAGAAGGCTTAAATTGGAAAAGTCTATCGGATGTTGACTTATAAGTTAGAGGGCTCGAATGTAAATTTCGATGGTTCGGTTAGCTCCAAAAGATGATTTGTGACTTAGGAGTGCGGTCGGAATTCAATTTGGAGGTCCGGTGTAGAATTAGGCTTGAATTGACAAAGTTAGTATTTTGGCGATTTCCGGTTGATAGGTGATATTTTGATCTGGGAGTCGGAATGGAATTCTGAGAGTAGCAGTAGCTTCGTTAGGTTTTTATAGATTTGTCTAAAAAATTTCAGGTCATTCGAACGTCATTTAGTTGGGTTTTTGATCGAATGCATGTTTCGGAAGTTTTGAAGAACTTAGGCTTCAATCCAATGTGAATCGATTATTTCAGTGTTGTTAGGTGTGTTTTGATAATTAGAACAAGTTTTGATGATGTTTAGAATATGTTGGTGTCTTTGGTTAAGGTACCGGGGGCCTCAGGTGTATTTTGGGTTATGATCACGCTCTTATTTGTTGTTTCAACGTCGTATCTTTGGACATAAAGGGGAACCATATTAAGCAAATGAGCTCCAAATTAAGTTTTTATTAAACCATTAGATTAGTATCGAAATTACGGAGCCATAGGAAAAGGAATCATCAATTTGGACATCGTATGAGAAAGTTATGCTCATTTTCGTGTCAGGAAAATTGAAGGTATGCTCGCAATTGCAAAAACGATGGTGGGAATTGCGAACACTGTAGCTTCCCAAATGCGAAGAAAAATGATGGGAATTGCGAAAACACTGTAGATGGGGTAGAATGTTTAAAAAGGCATTTCAGTCGCGAAAACATCCCATTTCTCCACCATTTTTAGTCATTTTGTGAGCTTTTGGACGGGGATTGAAGGGAGTTTCAATTAAGATCGATTGAAGGTAAGTTTTATGAGTTAAATACATGATTTTGTTGAAGAATCATCATAGAAATCCATGAAAACATAGCCAAATTATAAGATAATTAGGGCATGAAGTAAAAATTTTGAATTTGGGATTTGAGGGGCCATTGTGGTCCGATTTGAGAGTTCTTGGTATGTACAGACTCGTGGCGAGACGAGAATTCCAGGAGATATAAATTTTGACATTTTTCGGGATGTGGGCCTGGGGCTCGAGTTTTGCTAATTTTGTATTGTTGAGTAATTTTCAATTGTTTTCGATTGGGTGTTGTCCCATTAACATATTGTGATATATTTGCCTTGATTTCGGTTAGATTTGACATGCGTGGAGGTCGGTTTGAGGGAAAATGCATTGCATGCTAGAGTTTTCGCCGGTTTAAGGTGGGTAATATTTGTAAATGATGTCCCGAGTGTTTGAAACCCCGGACTTGCACATCATAGTTGTAAGGCCCCATAAAATTTTTGTGCTTGAAACCTAGTAGCCGTGGTGTCATGGTCCGAATAAGGTGTTAGGAATGTGTACGGACCCTTGGTAGTGATTTAAGTTTCAAAAATTGAAAGAATAAATTTTCTAGAAAATGTTGATTCTGCGATCAGGAATGCGATCGCTGATCTGCTATGCGGACCGCATTCCTACCGTAGAGTTTAACAGAATGTTTTCCAAAAAATTGTGTTGAAAATGTTGTCCAATATGCAAACGCAGAATGGAAATGCGGACCGCGGATCCACTGCATAATTTCTTGAGAAATTTTGTGTGATAATTCTGCGGTGCATTCTGCGACCGCAGAACACGAATGCGGACCGCATTCTGGTGGCATAACGTAATAGAACATATGCATTTTTGGGGAAATTATGCGGTCCATTATGTAGACCGCATGTTGATTCTGCAATCGCAGATGCGACAACAGAATTGACTCGGCCAAGATTTTTAAAATTTTTTTACTCGACCCCTTTTTTAATAAAACACCTCCAACCTTTATTTTTCTCATATTTTCTTAGCAAAACTAGAGAGGGAAATCTAACTATATTCAAAGATTATTCCAATCGTTTGGTCCGGAAGATCCTAGGGCAAAAGTCATCTTCCTCAAATCTCTAAAAGGTAATAAAAACCCTAGTCATTTTGCTCTAACTTTTCAGTTTTCAAAGGTAAAGGAAGAATTGCATACAATAGCTTTTGGAAATAGAATGTGATACTCATGCATGTTATTTGAACTTGAATTTTAGTAAAAAGAAGTGGGCAGGAGTAAGAGTTTGCAAAAATGGAAGTTGGAAACTTAGGATAACTTGGGTGAGCTTAAGTAAGAGATTGAAGGAAGTAAATTCTACTCCAGGTATGTATGGCTAACTTTGATTCTTGTGAAATCGCCCTTATGTGTGCAATTTGTTTGGCATGTGTTAATTTGAGAGATTGTGTGTAATTATTTGATTTTGTTGTTGGGTATTAAATTAATGTTGAACTATGTGTGGTATAGTATGGAATATGAACCGAATGATAAGAAGGGAATTGAAATTGGAAACGAATTGAGAACAATTGTTATAATGACATACATGGTTTCTTGTGGGAAAAAGTAAAACACTTGAATTGTGATAAATTGTTGAACATAATGGTATGAGTACTCTCGAAAATGGAAACATTGTAACTTGGTTGTGATACCGGTTGAAAAGTATTTGAAAGCATGAACCAATTTGTAAATTGCTTATTTTCACTTGTTGTGATCTTGTGTAGTGCCTTGTTTGCTGTTTGTGATTGTTGTAATTGAAAATGTACGGTGGGATTGAGTTGCACGCCGCAACACAAAGTAATAAGGTGTGGGCTGGGGTGATAAGGGTGGCCGAGGTAATAAGGGTGGAAAGCGATCGAAATCGCCATTGAAATTGATATGAAATCATTAATGTGAAATTGTGAAAGGAGACAGCAGGAGAGTTTGCAACCTGTGGGGCACTGATTGCCCATTTGTTTGACTTGATTGTGTTTTCCGTGGTTGTTTGGTTGTTTCCTTCCTTGTTGATATTTAATTGTGCTTTGAGATGAGAACTACTTGAAACGGAGTAAATGTGGGAACATAATTGGCTGGCTTTATTATTTCTTGGTGTAACCATTTGTTGTCTTATCATCGTGATTTCCTTGTTTAGTGGCTTGAGTTTACTTGGGAAAAAGCTTGTCCATACATACCGGTACAATTCCAGTGTACTAACGTCCCTTTTGCCGGGGACGCTACATTCGTGTTATGATTATAGGTGTATCAGTAGCGGGTACTTCAGCTCATCAGCAATAGCATCCTTCATCGTCCACTGCACATTTTGATGAGCCCTTTTCCTTTTGGGGCCCTGCGTGCCTCATGCCACTTCTGTTTTTGATTTTATTTTGATTTTCTAAGGTATAGTTGGAGCCTTGTTACCGGCAAGTATTATACCATCCTTTGTATCCTAGAGGCTCCGTAGACAGTAAACTGTGGGACTACGACCTATGTATGCATATATATATGTCGGGCGTTGTAAATTGTAAACTTGTTAGCAATGTTAATAGTGTGGTTATGTTTGAAAAATGTGAATTCAATTGGTAAGATCTTTGGCTTATAAGTAATAAACATCATAGGGGTAACACACTGGTTAGGAAAGGCACCCAGGTCCGCTTGACTGGGGCTACCCGGTCAGGCGCCGGTCATGTCCCTCGAATTGGGGCTTAACAATAGTGCTGTATTGTGGTGACTTGCATTACAGGTATGAGCGTGGGGTAGAGCACCATTGGGGATTATGACTTGGTCCATCCCGATTGTTGATTTCACTATGTGATTGAATGAAAACTATTTGATGCTATCGCAATTTGGGCTGATTTTCATATTTTGGGCTTCGTGTTGAATATTTGAATCCTTCGGGGATAAATATCACTGTTTTTGCATTATTGTGCACATTCTTATATCAGTCCAAGGTTTAAAATATTATTTTGCAAACTCAGCCATCTTTCTAAGACTTGAAAACTTAAATGATGTTTTTTATTGACATTTTTAGATAAGAACGGGTATGTTACTATTGCCCAAGGGGCTTACGTGCATTCATGACTGTGCATAGATGGGTCTTTATGCCACATCGGTGTGATATCGATATTATGCTTGGGCTGTTGGAGCCCCCCCGGAGTATGAACCCCCTATAGTGAGAGTCAGGCGCATTAATGGATCGGGTTGTACGCCGCAACGTCATGTGTATTGCATTGCATTCATGCATTGGATTCTGTTTGTACTGCATGGCATTACATTTAGCACTCATATATTATTGGCATACATGTATTACTTGCCTTGTTGACCAGATACCCTGGTGTAAATACCTAAAGGAGTGCTGGGCCCGATGGGCTTATTTGTGTGCGGACGTGCTCTACTTGACATCGTATTCATGTGCTTAACTGTTAATAAGGGAAGAAAGAGATGTTTTCAAAAGAGGTTTTAGAATGAGTTAGATATTTTATAAAGGATTTTCATGGAATTACTGTTTCTAAAAAGCGTTGTACTGTACTTTATAGCATGATGTAGTGCTCTTGTGTGATTTCTTTCTTCTCACTATTATTTACTCTTATTTCCACTGAGTTGGAAGTACTCACTTTACTCCCTGCACCATGTGTGCAGATTCAGGTACTTTGGGAGCTTAGCTGAGCTAGTTGGTGTTTTAGAGCTTATTTGGAGTTGTCGAGGTAGCTGCCTAACGTCCGTGGGACCCGAATCCTCCCCTATCCCTTTATTATTATCATCCGCAGTTTCGATCATTTGTAGTATTGGAGTTTTATTATTCTATATTGTTAGAGTCTCTAGACTCATGACCCCCAGGTCTTTGGAAGATTATTCAGTTTGGCTTCTATCTATCAGTTATGATTTTAGCTTTATTGTTGATAATGATATTCAAATAATTGGTTTGAGCTTCATGATCGGGTTGAGAGTGTAAATGGTCGGGCTTACCTAGTAGTTGTGTTGGGCCCTATCACGACCGGGACTAGGGTTGTCACATTCTAGTAGCTCGTGCACTCGTGACACCGGGTTTAGGGATTTGTAGCAGATGCTTTCAATTTTATCTTCCGTATTTATAAGTTGAGTTTATTGTAGTTGAATCGGTTCTTGTAAGTTAAGTAATTTTAAATTATTAAAAGATAAATTGTCCTAACATTGGCTTGCCTAGCAAGTGAAATGTTTGGCGCCACCACGATCCTGATGGTGGGAATTCCGGGTCATGGCAAGTGATGACCCAATAGGTCATCTTATGTTTTAGTACGAAATTCTGTATTTTGAAGCCTTTAGAATCTTATTTTAGCCTTTTTCGATTTGTGTGCGCAGTTCGAGTGTTGATCCATAAGGCTTATATGTTAAAAAAAATATATGTTAAAAACTATTAAAATTATGAATGTTTGCCCAAAAAATTAATTTGAGTCAACTTCGGTCAACATTTTAAGTAAGCGGACACAAATCCATGTTTTAACGGTCCCTGTGGTTCCGTATTGATATATGGGACCTAGACATATGCCCAGAATTGAATTTCGAGGTCCATACCTCTAGTTATAAATTTTTGTTAAAAATTGAAAGTGTGAAAGTTTAATGGTTTTTAAGTAAATACTTATGGTTGGTCTTGTTGATATCGGGTCCGCATGTTGGTTCCAGTGCCCGATATTGGTCCATTTTAATATTTATGACTTGTCTGTTAAATTTAGGAGAAATGGAGTTAGTTTAGCGTGATTATGTCGGGTTGCTAAAATAGAAGTTTTAAAGTTTTCTTGAAACTTTCATTCGATTTGGTGTTCAATTCATAATTTTACGTGGTATTTTAGCAATTTCATCACGCTAGCAAGTTCGTATAATATTTTAGGACTTGTATGCATGCTTGGTTTGGATCCCCGAGGGCTCGTGTGACTTTCTTATAGGTTGCAGGGTGAATTGAACTTAGAAAAATCCAGTTTCTACAGCTTCAGGTGCCTTCTCGTTTCCCTCTTCTTGTTCGCGAAGGTACACTCACAAATGCAAAGTGTGAGTTGGGCTGGGAGATGGTTTGTTTTATGAGAACGCGAGACCATGGTCGTTAACGCGGAGCACTGGGGGGGTCTCATCTTCGCGAACGCACAGAGTTATTGGAGGTAGGTTGTGGATCAGTGGGTTTTTATACTCGAACGCGATGGCCAGGGGGGGATACACCATCATGATCATGTGCAACCCTTCACAAACGCATAAGCTTTCTGTGTTGCTACCTTTTGCCAACACGGTAGGCCCTCAGCGAACGCGAAGAAAGCCTGACACCCAGACCTTAAAACATTTCAAAAACGGGATTTTACTCATTTTTCATAAACTCTCCATTAGAGCTCGACCTAGGTGCAATTGCAAAGGGATAAATCAACACCAATTCATCATTTTATACTCTTTAACTCATTTCTTCCATTTCTAACATCACCCATTAAATTGTTATTCCTAATTTTTGTTCTTTCATGGTAGAAAACTAGGAATTTAGGAAGAATTAAGGCTTTTTGCAAATAGGGAATTTAGACCTCAATTTGGGGTCGGGTTCCTAAAGTAATTATATAATCAGATTAGGGAGTGAATGGGTAAATGAAATTTGGACCGAAGCACGAGTTTTCACCACGCGAGCTTGGGGTCGATTTATGACTATTTTGGGGAAAGTTTGTGAAATCTAACTTTATGTATTATAATTGATTTCTTTTATCAATAATTGAAATTATTGATCCAATTGTGGTTAGATACGAGTGGTTCGGAGGTGGATTCTAGAGGAAAAACTGTGATTGAGCATTGAGTGGCATTTGGAGTGAGGTAAGTGTCTTGGTTAACCTTGACTTGAGGGAATCAGGAATCCTCGGACTATGTGCTATGTGAATTTCATATGAATGGCATATATGCGAGGTGACAAGTGACTATATGCCACTGCATTATCTATTTTTCCTAATTTTTCCACTATTCTTTGATCGTTTCCTTTCATTTTATAACTGTTATATGCTCTAAATGCTTTTTATGCTTAACTGCTACTTATCAATAAAGACCTTATCCTATTATTGATGTTAGCTCTTCCATAGTTTCATGATTCCCTACTATTTGCTTAAATTTACTTGCTTTCTCCTTCTAATTTTTAATTGTTGGATTGGTCTCATTGTGCAGTATTACTCCGTGTAGATTTCTTTATTGTAAAGGTTCCTATTGGGTTCAGTTTGATATTTATTGATCGTAACAGCTTTGTGGTTGATCTATTCATTTGATTGTGCTTTGAGTATTTGGTATTGATATGGTGGTATCGGGCTACACGCCACAGCAGATGTAACAAGGGTGGATTGATATGGTGGACTATGGGTGGATATTATGTATACAATGAGATCGGGTTCCATACCACAACATGTGTAATAAGGGTGGATTGATGACGATATAGGGTAAACTATGATACTTATATTGATATATAGCGGGATCGACTTCCATGCGCGCTGAAACAATCTATATGTTTTCATTGCTTGAGCTATGTTGGTTCCCATTATTTTATTTCAACCATTAAAATTGGTTACTCTGGATGACACTAGTGAAATTCTTGAGGCTGCGGTTATTATTCTCACTTGACTGTTGAATTCTATTAAGTATTTCTATTTATCTGTCACTATATATATATATACTTCGCACATGTTGTAGTGTAAGTTACCCGCCTTAGCCTCATTACTACTTCATCGAGGTTAGGCTTGACACTTACCAGTCTAGTACATGGGGTCGATTATAGTGATACTACACTTTGCACTTCTGTGCAGATTTTGGGGTAGGTCCTAGTTGCGGCTACTAGATAGCTCGGATTTGACAGCTTACAGAGACTTGAGGTACAACTGCTCAGCCCCCGAAGCTTTTGGACTCCCCTTCTTATTTTTATTTAGCCGTGTATCTTCATTCAGACATCTTTATGTTGTTTCAGATCCTTGAATGTACTATTCTAGTAGCTTGTGCACTCGTGACACCATGTTTATGGATTTGTAGCAGATATTTCCAGTTTAGATTCCATATTTATAACTTGGGGTACCGCAGTTGTATCGATTCTTATATGTTAGTTAATATTAAACTGTTTTATAGATAAATTATTCTTATGTTGGCTTGACTAGCAAGTGAAATATTAGGCGCCATCTCGGTCCCTATGGTGGGAATTTCAAGTCGTGACAAGTTGGTATCAGAGCACTAGATTACATAGGTATCACGAGTCATGAGCAAACTTAGTACAGTCTGGAGGATCAATACGGAGATGTATGTACTTATCTTCTAGATGCTATGGAGTTAGGAACAATTTCACTTCTATTCTTCTTTGTCGTGTAATTTTTATTCTATCATTGCTAATCGAAAGCTTCTATTCGTTTGCTCGTAGATGGCAAGAACATGTATCACATCCTCAGTTGAGAATCAGTCATAACCCTTAGTAGCAGCTGCTACGAGGGGCTAATGTCGAGGCTGAGGTCGTGCCAGAGGGTGAGGTAGGGGCAGGGCTCCTATGAAGATTGATGAAGATCCTCCAACCCAGACTATTCCAGCAGGACTAGCTCAGGTCCCGGAGGGGTTCATTGCCACCCGAGTGCTACAAGATGCTTTGGTCCGTTTGGTAGGCCTTATGGAGAGTGTGGCCCAGGCCGACACCTTTCCCATGGTACAAGCCGTCTCTTAAGCTGGATGAGGAGTACAGACTCTTGCTACTCATACCTCGGAGTAGATAGCTCCCAGTATTAAATCCCAGCAGCTCAACCAGGTAGAGTAGTTCAGCTAGTAATTGCAGCACAGGCCGATGGTGGATGATTGCTGCCAACTTTGCACCACTAAAAACAACCGAGAGAGGGTCGCACTATCTTTTACCCAATTTGTGGGTCGGGATCGATTCCACAGAGAGCTAGGATTAGAGTCGAGTTTCTATTTAGCTTAGGATTGCGTGTATGCACTTAATTGATCTTCCATTCATTATGCGTTTTTCTTTATATTCTATTATGATCAAACTACAAATTATAATTGTAAATAAATTAGACTAAGAGTAAATTTCTACAAGGTGTATCTAATCATATAAAGGGCAGAGGGTAGTGACCTTCACCTAGATGTTTAATTGACAGTTAATATGTTATAACCGTTACTCAATACTACCCACTCTACACCTCTCGGTAGAAAGAGTGGTTTTGACCAATTGACACTCTTGAGAACAATTGGGTATACATATTTGCTTAAGCAACTAGGCTTCAAGTCGGGTAATTTCTCTCTCGAGGTTTAAACCTTAAATTGGGACTATCGAATCTCTTGAGTCCATCCCAATTCCTTGTTGAGTCAATTATGGAGACTTAGGCACTTTTTCTCAAGAAGAGTCAAGTCAACTTAGCACAAACTAGTGTTTTCAACCACTAAATTATAAATTACACCACAAAATTGACCCATATAACAAATATCCATCAATTACCCACACTAGGATTGAGCCATAACCCTAGCTAATGGGTTTAGCTACTCATGCTTGAAGATAAAATCGGTGGAATAGATTTAGAGAAAGACATATTAATTAATTACTAATGTAAATACAAAGTTTCAATGATTATAACTAAGCAAAAGTGCCAAAAATAGCTAAGAAAGGTCTTCTCACGAGCACAACTACATTTCTGTAATGTCTGATACCCTAAAAATGGAAAAAGATTCCATTTATACTAAGCTAGAAAAACCGGACAAAATATACCCCTGCGAGGTCAGTGCGGGCCACACAAAATGGACTGCGGCCGTACTAGGATCTTGGACTTTAAATCTTGGCTCTTTGAAGTCAGGCTCCACGGACCATGCAGAATGGACAGCGACCGCGTAGTTTTCTAACGCGGTTCGCCCAAACATGACTGCGGACTATTCTAGCTTGAACCTTGGCAAATGACATCTCTCTGATATTCTCTTCCGTGGACCGTACATAATGTTTGTGCGGTCATGAAGCCTTCACTGCGAACCGCATAATTTCCATTGCTGCAGCACTGCTTTGACACTTGATTTATCTGTCTCTGAATCTCCCTAGTGCAAACATCACAAAGTGCAGCACGTCCGTACTAGGCCTATTCATCTTGAGTTTGCTTTATCTTTGGTACTCGTACAGATTTTACTGCTTTTGAGCCAATCTTTGACATCTCGTTACTTGTGTTGGTCAAGCTTGCAATCAAGCACAACTTATGAGCCTTTTGGGACTATGTTGTATAAATTTATGAGCAAAGCATAAGCAAGAAGGAGCATGAAACATGTCAAAATTCCTAGTTATCAACTACCCCAACCTTAAACTTTTGCTTGTCCTCAAGCAGAAAAAACAAGACTCATCCCATAAGGGAAAATCCAAGAACTTTCAGCTATCCTAAAGTAACATCAAATAGTGTAAATTAGGATTAACAATTGCCCTCAAAACACATGACTCAATAACAATATTTAACCTTTAAAAAATAATGGATCAAGTGTGACACAAGAGCATCAAGAGTTGACTCAACCCATCAAAGAACTCTTTTAATTACTTTGGTCATTGTGTAAACCAAACTCACACATCCTCAACTCTCCATAAGAAAACCTTACCTTTAGAATAATAGCACACAAAACAAGTTTAATGGGAATTCACTCATCTCTCTCAAGGAAAGGTCACAAGTGCAGGTCTACATACCATATGCTTGCCCTTTATGTAAGTATCCTTTAATGTAAGCTTCTTTCTACCTAAGATCATATAGGTCTTTTTTGGAGTCTTTATGTAGGCTTTTGGTTTAGGGTAAGTCATGTTTTTGTTCAAGTGGGTTCCATATTCCCTTAAGCACTTCTTTTGATTCATTTGGCACAATTCACTTGACTGTTTTGAGTTATTTCACTTCCTTGTAAGGGATTAGAGAGACATGTTGTCACTCTTTCTTATGCATTTCAAACTTTTACTCCTTTTTCAACTTTCCACACATTTATTTCTTTTTCATTACTTTTATTGAGTCCCTTTCCATTCTTTTTCACATTGAACTTTCTTTTTGTCTTTTTGCTTTTCTTTCTTTTTAATTGCCTTTCCTTTTCTTCACTATTGTTCCTTTTTACCATTTTGTTGCAAACCTCATCTCTCCCCCAATAATTGTACTTTTACCATGTGCTAAATGAAATATTTGGGTGCCCAGAGAGGACATCTTTTAGAGCGGGTATAGGCTTGTATCATGGTTCTTGAAAGAAAAAGGTCTAAGACTCAAAAAGGTTGTGTAACGGCCCGGCCGATTATTTTTGAAATTTATGCCCCGATCTCCAATTTAATTGCTCCCTAAGTTCCTTGCTGCTATTGTAGTTTGCCGGGAGATTCGGTTCTGGAATTTGAAGCGTTTTGGGACACTTAGTCCCTAAATGAGAGCCTTATAGTTAAAAAATGGCCCGTATTTGGAAGAGTGTTAAGACAACCTCAGAACGGAGATCCGATGGTTCCATTAGCTCCGTTAGGTGATTTTGGGGTTAGGAGCTCATTCGGAATGTATTTTGGAGGTCTGTAGCTCAATTAGGCTTGAAATGCCAAAGTTTGAAATTTTTTGAAATTGGATCGATAGGTGAGATTTTGATCCGGGCATCAGAATGGAATTACGATAGTTTTAGTAGCTTCGTTATGTGATTTTGGACATGTTTGAAAATTTTTAGGTCATTCGGACGTCGTTTGGTCAGGTTTTTGATAGCATGTAGGTTTCAGAAGTTTTGGATGAAACTTAGGCTTGAATCCGCTTTGATTCGATGATTTCTATGTTTAAGGGCATGTTTTTATGATTGGAACAAGTTTGTATCGTGTTTTAGAGTATGTTGGTGGTTTTTGTTAGGGTCCCGGTTACCTCGGGGTGAATTCGGACCATCATCCGGGCTTTTGGAACTTAGAAAATCTGTAGAAAAATTGTAGATTATGTGCTGGTACTTTAAGCCTTCGCATTCGCGTGGCTCTGGCCGCGTTCGCGTAGGCAAGGCAGGATTGGTCATCGCGTTCACGTTGCCGGTGTCACGTACATGTAGGAGGGAGAAGTGAAGCATCGCGTTCGCGTCCCAGGTTATGCGTTCGCGTAGAAGAAAAATTGACCGGTTGAAATGTTGTTCATCGCAAATGCGTGGGATGCATCATGTTCGCGTAGGGGAAGATCGACTTGTGCATCGCGAATGCATGGATAGTTACGCGAACGCATAGGGTTAATTGGACTGGCAGTGAATTAAGTTCCAGAACAAATCAGTCGCGGGTTTCATACACAAAAACACCATTTTTGAGTCTTAGAGAGAAAAACTCACCGGAAATTGCTAGAAATTCATAGGGTATTCATCGGGGGTAAGTTTTATGGCTTAATTACCTTATTTTATCATGGAATCTTTGAGTATTTCACTGTTAATGGAAGATTAATGGGGAATTTTAGCACTAGGCCTAAATTATGGTAAATCGTCGATTTCAATGGGCAAACAGAGTCCAATTTTTGTAAATTTTATATGCATAGACTCGTGTTGAGATAAGGAACCCGAATATGTAACTTTCATAATTTTTCGATAAGTGTATCGAAATTCAGGTTTTGGCAATTTGTGGTTTTTGGTGTATTTCGAATTGGTTTGATTGGATAATGCCCAACTGGCCCATTTTGATGTACTTCTATTGATTTTGATCAGATACTACACTTGTGGAGGCCGATACTCATGGCAAAAGAGTTGTCTCTTAGCGGTTTCGTACTGGAGTCGAGGTAAGTGGCTTGTCTAACTTCGTGTGGGGGAACCTTCTCCCCTACCATATTATGTGTTAATTTAAATGCCTTGTACGTGAGGTGATGGGCGTGTACATGCGCATATTGTTGGAACCCGCCTCACTTGAATTGTTTAATTTGTGATATTTCTGTTCTTAGCTGATTAAATCGTGATATTTACCTGATATTCGTTAGAAAAGCATTGTTACATAGGATTTATCTGTCTAAGTGCCTAATTGTCTTACTTGAACTTCTTGATATTTGTTGATACTGGCTTTGGTGAATTGTAGTTTTGCATATCATATTTCCCTGTGCTTTCCTTTTATTGTTTGTGTTGGTGGACTGCGGGTTCAATTCCCAGAGATCCTAGGGCTGCGTGTTCGATTACTGGAGACCCAAAGTTGTAGTGTTTGTGAACTGCGGGTTCGATTCCTGGAGATCCAAGGGCTGCGGGTTCAATTCCCGGAGACCCGGAGTTTATTGAGATATTGAGAGACGGATTGCAGGTTCGATTCCCGGAGGACCTGAGATATCAAGGTACGGACTGCGGATTCAATTCCCGGATATCCTAGTGCTGCATGTTCGATTCCTGGAGACCCAGAGATACTGATGTAGGGATTGCGGGTTAGATTCCCAGAGATCCTGAGTTGTTGAAATATAGAGAGGGACTGTGGGTTCAATTCCCATAGGTCCTGGACTTGTTGATTTGAGTTTATGTTGTGTTGGTTACTTGTTGTCGGCTTAATCGTAGGCGGTTGCAGTAATTACTTTATTGTTGTTATTTCAGACTCAATCTTATTTAAACTGCTTGTTATTGTTATTATCATTATGTTATTATCTCTTGGTAGGGCCCTGAACTTCCTCGTCACTACTCCATCGAGGTTAGGCTTGGCACTTACTGAGTACCGCCATGGTGTACTCATGCTACTCTTCTGCACACTTTTGTTGTGCAGATCTAGCTACATCAGGTCAGGCTCATCTCAGGTGATTTAGCAGCACTTTAGGAGACTTGAGGTATGATCTGCTATGTCCGCGGATCCGCAGGGTATCCTTCTATTCTCATTAGTGATAGCAGTTACTTTCCCTTATTCTCATTGTTTAGACATTTTTGATGTATAGAGCCACAGTTGTACTCTTCTTTTAGTGTGTGTTGCCCGTCAGATTCTGGGTCTTGGTAGTATGCTATTTAGTGTGTTTTGGCGAACTGTATGTGCGAAGCGACACTTATTACATTTCTTTTATATCATTCCGCTATTATTTTATCTCTTGTTTCATAAAATTTTACATTCTGCATCGTGTTAGGCTTACCTAGTCGCAATGACTGGGTGCCGTCAAGACATGTTCACGATTGCTGAACTAGAGTCGTGACAAGTTGGTATTAGAGCTCTACGTTCATAGGAGTCACGGGATATAGACCGGTTACTTGGAGTCTCGCTGATCGATACGAAGACGCTGTATTTATTTACGAGAGGCTATGTAACTGTTTAGGAAACTCTTCATTTCATTTGGATTCCTTGTCGTGCGATGTTTTTAGCACCAAATCTAAACTTTTGCTTTCTATTCTCTCACAGATGGTGAGGACACGTGCTACTCGTGAGGATCAGGCACACGCGCGCCCTGCTGCCGCCGCCAGAGGCTGGGGCCGTGGTAGAGGACGAGGACGTGCCCGAGGTGCAGCCACGTCACCCGCGCGCGCTGCCGCTGTAGTATCACCGGTGGATCAGGTTAGAGTACGACACCTGGTACATCGACTACAGCTGCTACTACTCCAGCACTCCAGGAGACCCTAGCCCAGTTCATGAGCATGTATACTACTTTAGCTAAGGCAGGGTTACTTCCTCTCACTGCAGCTACATCTCAAGTCGGGGGAGGGGCCAGGACTCCCGCAGACTCTACACCTGAGTAGTGAGTACCCATGGAGCAGGTTCCAGAGATTATTGTTGTGCCTCCTGCCGCTCCAGTATAGCACAGAGGTGGGCCAGCTGCCTCCGAGGACGAGCAACATAGATTAGAAATGTTCAAGAAATATGATCTTCTAGTGTTTAGTGGTTTGGCTACAGATAATGCATTGGATTTTCTGGAGGAGTGTCATCGTATCCTTCGTACCATGGGGATAGTGGAGACCAACGGAGTTTCCTTCACTGATTTTCAGCTTCGTGGGGCCGCTTATGATTGGTGGCGCACGTATGAGTTGGATAGTCTAAATGAGTCTGCTTTATTGACCTGGGCGCAGTTTTCTGACATGTTTTTTAAGGAGTTTGTTCCCCAGAGCCTTAGGGATTCTTGGCGATCTTAGTTTGAGCAGTTGCGTTAGGGCTCCGTGACAGTATCGGAGTATGCTATGAGTTTCACCCTTCTAGTCAGACATGCACCGGCTTTGGTAGCCACAGTCCGGGAGAGAGTGCAGACATTTATTGAGGGCCTTATCGGCCAATTAGGTCCAGCATGGCTAAGGAATTGGAGACAGAAATACCGTATCAGCAAGCGGTGAGCATTGCCAGGAGGATCGAGAGTATGCTCCCTAGGGAGAGGGGAGAGAGGGAGGCCAAGAGGTCTTATGAGTCAGGCCATTTCTCTGGTGCCCGCACTTCAGCAGCTGGTCATTTTGGCAAGGGTTATTCCGGTCGTCCAGTTCATTCAGCATTGCCAACAGTCGGTAGTACTCCAGCTCCTCCAGCAGCTCAGGTGCCTTATTATGCTCCCCCAGTTTCCAGTGCGCCTCTTGCGCGGGGTACCTCCAAGGGTCAGACTAGTAGGGACGAGGCCGGTCAATCACAGCCACAGCGTCCTCCCAGAGATTGTTTTGAGTGCGGGGATACTCGCCATATGGTTAGGGAGTGCCCCAGGTGCAGGAGAGCAGCACCTCCACCGACTTTGCATCCTTAGCATGGTTTACATGGCCAACAGTCCATCATTCCAGCCCTAGTTGCCACTCCACCTGCCCAGCCAGCTAGGGGCGGGTATCAGGGTGCCAGAGGCCACCCTCGAGAAAGGGGTCAGGCCAGATTTTATGCTATTCCTGATCGCGCTATAGCTGTTGCATCTGATTCTGTTATCACAGGTATTATTTTGGTTAGCCACAGAGAGGCATCGGTTCTATTCGATCTTGGTTCCACTTTTTCATATGTGTCCTCTTATTTTGCTTCACATCTGGGTGTGCCTCGGGATTCTTTGAGCGCCCCCATTTATGTTTCTACTCCGGTGGGAGATTCCTTGATTGTGGATCATGTGTATCGGTCGTGTTTGGTCACTATTTGTTTTTTTGAGACCATAGCGGATCTATTATTGCTCGGGATGGTCGATTTTGATATTATTATGGGCATGTACTGGTTGTCGCCCCATTATGCTATTCTTGATTGTCACGCCAAGACCGTGACGCTGGCTATGCCAGGCATTCCACGTATTGAGTAGAGTGGTACTCTAGATCACACCCCCAACCGTGTTATTTCCTTTCTCAAAGCTCGGCGTATGGTTGAGAAGGGGTGTGCTGCTTATCTAGCTTATGTGCGGGATGTCAGTATTGACACTCCTTCTATTGATTCCATTCCAGCGGTACGTGATTTCTCTAATGTGTTTCCAGCTGATCTCCCAGGCATGCCGCCCCACAGAGATATTGATTTTTGTATTGACTTATTGCCGGGCACTCAGCCCATTTCTATTCCACAGTACCGTATGGCTCCTCCTGAGTTGAAGGAGTTGAAGGATCAGTTACAGGAGTTATTGAGTAAGGGTTTCATTCAACCCAGTGTTTCGCCTTGGGCTGCTCCTATGTTGTTTGTGAAGAAAAAGGACGGTTCCATGCGAATGTGTATTGAATATCTTCAGTTGAACAAAGTTATAGTGAAGAACCAGTATCCTTTGCCAAGTATTTATGATTTATTTGACCAGCTTCAGGGTGCACATGTGTTCTCCAAGATTGATTTGCGCTCTGGTTATCATCAGCTGAAGATTCGGGTGTTCTCCAAGTCTTTCGGGATGACTAATGCCCCAACAGCTTTTATGCATTTGATGCACAGTGTGTTCAGGTCATACCTGGACTCTTTCGCGATTGTTTTTATTGATGACATTCTGGTATATTCCCAGAGTCGGGAAGAGCACGAGCAGTATCTGAGGATAGTGCTTCAGACTCTGAGGGAGAAGCAGCTATATGCCAAGTTCTCTAAATGTGAATTCGGGCTGAGTTCAGTGGCGTTTATAGGACACGTGGTGTCGAGCGATGGTATTCGAGTGGATCCGAGGAAGGTGGAGGCCGTGCAGAATTGGCCTAGACCCTCCTTAGCTATTGAGATTCACAATTTCCTTGGTTTGGTGGGTTATTATCATCGTTTTGTAGAGGGGTTCTCTTCGATCGCAACACCTATGATCAGATTGACATTAAAGGGTGCCCCTTTCCAGTGGACAGAGGAGTGTGAGACGAGTTTTCAGAAGCTTAAGATAGCTTTGACTTCGGCCCCTATCTTGATGTTGCCTACAGGTTCAAGGTCCTATACAGTATATTGTGATGCCTCACGAGTTGGACTCGGTGCAGTATTGATGCAGGACGGTAGGGTTATTGCCTATGCATCCAGACAGCTGAAGGTAGATGAAAAGAACTACCCTATTCATGATCTAGAGCTAGATGCCATTGTTCACGCCTTGAAGATTTGGCGTCATTACTTGTATGGGGTTCCTGGAGCTTGTAGCACTTGCTTAAGTAGAAGAACCTGAACATGCATCAGAGGAGATAGTTGGAGCTGCTGAAGGACTATGATATTACTATTCTCTATCATCCGGGCAAGGCTAATGTTGTTGTTGATGCCTTGAGTCATCGAGCAGAGAGTTTGGGGAGTTTGGGGAGTTTCAGGATTTAGCCAGGCAGTCTGTTAGACTGGATCTTTCAGAGCCCGGCCGTGTTCTGGCCTGTGTTGGTTCTCGATCTTCTCTATTTGACCGTATCAGGGAGCGTCAGTTCGACGACCCTCATTTGCTTGTCCTCCAGGATAGTGTTCGGCGTTGTGATGCACAAGATGTTACTATTGGGGATGATGGAGTTATGAGGATGCAGGGGCGTATTTGTGTGCCCAATGTAGATGATCTTCGAGAGCTGATTCTAGTAGAGGCCCATAGCTCGTGGTATTCCATCCATCCGGGTGCCGCAAAGATGTATCTGGACTTGAGACAACATTACTGGTAGAGGCGGATGAAGAGGGATATAGTTGATTATGTTTCTAGGTGCCTCAACCGCCAGCAGGTGAAGTATGAGCATCAGCGTCCGGGTGGATTAATGCAACAGATTGAGATTCCAGAGTGGAAATGGGAGCGCATCACCATGGACTTTGTATCTGGGCTTCCACGGACTGTGAGGAAGTTTGATTCCATTTGGGTCATTATGGATCGGCTGACCAAGTCCGCCCATTTCATACTAGTGAGCACTAATTATTCATCGGAGCAACTGGTGGATATCTACCTCAGGGAGATAGTTCGGCTGCATGGTATCCCAGTTTCCATCATTTCAGATAGAGGCAGTTCACTTCACGGTTCTGGAGAGCCGTGCAGCAGGAGTTAGGTACTCGGGTGGAGCTGAGCACAGCCTTTCACCCCCAGACTGATGGGCAATCCGAGCGCACTATTCAAATTTTGGAGGATATGCTCCGTGCGTGCGTGATTGAGTTTTGAGGTTCATGGGATCATTTCTTGCCACTAGCAGAGTTTGCTTACAACAACAGCTACCAGTCGATTATTCAGATGGCACCGTATGAGGCTCTATATTGTAGGAGGTGCAGGTCTCCCGTGGGTTAGTTTGAGCCGGGCGAGGCCAAACTGCTAGGTACTGAGATGGCCCAGGATGCAATGGACAAGGTCAAGGTAATTCAGGACAGGCTTCGTGCAGCCTAGTCTAGACAATAGAGTTACGCGAACAAGAAGGTCCGTGATGTGGCTTTTATGTTTGGCGAGCGGGTTCTGGTTCGGGTCTCGCCCATGAAGGGCGTTATGAGGTTTGGGAAGAAGGGGAAGCTGAGTCCTAGATTCATTGGTCCTTTTAAGATTTTTAGGCGTATTGGGGAGGTTGCTTAAGAGTTGGCCTTACCTCCCAGCCTAGCCGGAGTCCATCCCGTATTTCACGTCTCTATGCTCCGGAGATACCATGATGACCCGTCGCACGTGTTGGATTTCACTTCTGTTCAGCTAGACGAGGATCTGTCTTATGTTGAGGAGCCAGTGGCCATTATGGACAAGCAAATCAGGAAGCTAAGGTCAAAGAACATCGCTTCAGTAAATGCCTAGTGGCGGGGTCAGACAGCCGATGAGGCGACTTGGGAGACCAAGCAGGATATGCGCAACAAGTACCCTCACCTCTTCACCACTCCAGGTATGTTTTCTATGATTGTTCGAGGACGAACGAATCTTTTATGTATGGGAAGATCTAACGACTCGACCGGTCGTATTTGAAATTTATGCCCCGATCCCCAATTTAACTGCTCCCCTAAGTTCATTGCTGCTATTGTAGTTTGCCGGGAGGTTCGGTTCTGGAATTTGAAGCGTTTTGGGACACTTAGTCCCTAAATGAGAGCCTTATAGTTAAAAAATGGCCCGTATTCGGAAACATATTAAGACAGCCTTGGAATGGAAATCCAATGGTTCAATTAGCTCCGTTAGGTGATTTCGGGGTTAGGAGCGCATTCAAAATGTATTTTGGAGGTCTGTAGCTCTATTAGGCTTGAAATGCTGATAGGTAAGATTTTGATCCGGGCATCTGAATGGAATTCCGATAGATTCAGTAGCTTTGTTAGGTGATTTTGGACATGTCTATAAATATTTAGGTCATTCGGACGTCTTTTGGTCGGGTTTTCGATAGCATGTAGGTTTCTGAAGTTTTGGATGAAACTTAGTCTTGAATCCACTTTGATTCGATGATTTATGTGTTTAAGGGCGTGTTTTTATGATTGGAATAAGTTTGTATCGTGTTTTGGAGTATGTTGGTGATTTCCATTGGGGTCCCGGGGACCTCGGGGTGAAATCGGACCATCATCCGGGCTTTTGGAACTTAGAAAATCTGCAGAAAAATTGCAGATTTTGTGCAGTAACTTTAAGCCTTCGCGTTCGCGTGGCTCTGGCCGCGTTCGCGTAGGCAACGCAGGATTGGTAATCGTGTTCGCGTCAAGGGTGTCGCGTACGCGTAGGAGGGACTGCGGTTTCGATTCTCAGAGATCCAAGGGCTGCGGGTTCAATTCTCGCAGACCCGGAGTTTATTGAGATATTTAGATACAGACTGCGGGTTCGATTCCTGGAGGACCTGAGATATTATGTATGGACTGCGGGTTCAATTCCCGGAGATCCTAGGGCTACGTGTTCGATTCCCGGAGACCCAGAGAAACAGATTTAGGGACTGCGGGTTAGATTCCCTGGAGATCCTGAGTTGTTGAATATAGAGAGGGACTGTGGGTTCAATTCCCATAGGTCCTGGACTTGTTGATTTGAGTTTATGTTGTGTTGGTTACTTGTTGTCGGCTTAATCGTAGGCGGTTGCAGTAATTACTTTATTGTTGCTATTTCAGACTCAATCTTATTTAAACTGCTTATTATTGTTATTATCATTATGTTATTATCTCTCGGTAGGGCCCTGACCTTCCTCATCGCTACTCCATCGAGGTTAGGCTTGGCACTTAATGAGTACCGCCGCGGTGTACTCATGCTACTCTTCTGCACACTTTTGTTGTGCAGATCCAGGTACATCAGGTCAGGCTCATCTCAGGTGATTTAGCAGCACTTCAGGAGACTTGAGGTATTATCTGCTACGTCCGCGGATTCGGAGGGTCTCCTTCTATTCTCATTAGTGATAGCAGTTACTTTCCCTTATTCTCGTTGTTTAGACATTCTTGATGTATAGAGCCACAGTTGTACTTTTCTTTTAGTCTGTGTTGCCTGTGGGATTCCGGATCTTGGTATTATGCTATTTAGTGTGTTTTGCCGAAGTGTATGTGCCAATCGGCACTTATTACATTTCTTTTATATCATTCCGCTATTATTTATCTCTTGTTTCATGAAATTGTACATTCCGCATCGTGTTAGGCTTACCTAGTCGCGATGACTGGGTGCCGTCATGACAGCTTCACGATTGGTGAATTAGGGTCGTGACAGGTTGACTATGGATCTTATCATTGGTAGGCCATGGAATTGTTCAATCTTTCATTTGGATAAAGGAGAGCCTATAATCATGTGTCTGGGAGGATTTGAGACGGAGAGAGTATCCAGAGGCTAGGTTAGGTGATAGCAGTTACTTTCCCTTATTCTCAGAAGAGAATGATGGATTAGGGTAAGGTTAGGTGAATAAAAAAGGAAAGGGGTGATCTGGGCTGGTCCGATTTTGGGTTAGAATTTGGGTCAATTTTAGGCTAAAATTGAAATGTAGATGGGGCTATAATTGAAATAGCCAGTTTCCCTTTTATTATTTATAAAACTATTAAAATGACTTAAAAGCAAATTGAGAGTACCGACAATTAATAATATACAAACATTAATTTAAAAAAGGCTAGAACTAATTTTGCAATTAAAAAAATGTTGTCAATCATAAAATAGGCCATAATTATACTTATATGCAATTTAGCTTTAAAAATACAAAAAATATTTGTAAAAATGTACAAAAAAATTACCTTAGTTATATTTTGGTGTAAATATGATAATAAAATAAATTATTCACCAATAATGATAGTCTGGAAATAATTATTGAATTTTGTATTACTAAAATAGACAACAAATTGATTTTTAAGAACTTTAAAAAAAATAAGGAGAAAAAAACCAAAACTTTTGGGAATGCTTATATATGCTATCACACCTCCCTTTTTACTACCTCTTTTTTCCGAAATAGGGAATAAGGTATACCTTATTAATTACTAATATACCCAGAAAAGGATATAATAATCATCAACGAGGAAGGAGTTTTTCCACTTTAAGGACAATCGGAACAGAATTTTATTTAGAGTTTCAGAGTTGCCACTTGGGAAGATAATGGTGTCCCAAATCACCGGTTAATCCCGAATTCGCAGAAATTGACTCTGTTTAAATAGTCCGCGCAACTAGAAATCCGGATAAGGAATTCTGTTACCTGGGAGAATGTGTTAGGCACTCCCGGATTCCGTGGTTTTAGCCCGGTCGCTCAACTGTCATTTTTGACTTTATTTGATTTCGTTATATGCTTTTACGACATGTGAATGTTTCGTTTTTTATATTTTAATGACTTGAGACGTCGCGAAAACGCATTTCAAGTCACACCTCAACCAGTACCCCTGTGACTTTAACACACTTCAGCTTCGTCGGGATTTAAGATTTGAGTCACATTAGATGTGCACTCGTATTAAGGAATGTATATTTAAAATCATTCCTATAACGACTAACGACTTATTTTACTTTAGGAGAGAGCATAAAATTTGCTAAACGGTCTTCCCGAGTCTATCACTTATTATCATTCATATGGGGGCACCATGTATTTTGTTCTTGTACGAGGCTCGTCCCATTATTTTTAAGAAGTCCAATCCTAATAAATGCTACATTCTCTATTTTTTGTTTTTTCCCTAATTACTTTACTTGTATTGTATTTTCAGAACTGTGTCCAGACCCATTATTCCATTTCCAGGCCTGGACATTTGTGGACTGAATTTAATAGTCCAATCTACACAACTGGGTTTCAGAAACCCCAATATATGTTAAAGCTGTTATTCAGAGACCCAAAGACAAATCCGGTTGGATCTGGGCCTATATTATCAATTGAGCCCAAATCAGATAAAAAAGATACAAAATAGAATTGAAATTTCATAATCAATACACAAACGTTCATCGAACAGTAGGGTAAATTAACCAATGACATTTTATTTCATAAGAAACAGAAGTGCAAGTGTATCAACATTAATTCTAAGTTTTAATTATCAATTACTAATAAAACTTAAACAATAAGCTACAAATTTCAGCTATTTCGAACAATGATATGATACTTAATATGTGCAAATTTGAATTGTTATTAGTTACTGATTATAACTTACACTATTCTAAATTGTTATTAAACTAATTTAAGTGAAGAAACAGACTATAACTAAGTTGATCATTTTTAATCATCACGTTCTAGTTCCTGAGGTTAATTTGATTACCATTCAGATTACGAAGCTAGTATTATCTAGGTGAATTGATTTTACGAGTTAACCTGTTTTTAAACTAAATTTTAGGGTGATTATGACTACGTGTACTCTACTCTACTATATCTATTACATTGTTCAAGTCTCATATATACTTAACTACTACAGTTATTCCGATCAAATTACAGAAGATCTAGTAGACAATAAACATAAAATCATAAAAAATACAGCAGAAGATTCCATCCGAACAACTCATGGCATTTGCATTTCCTCAATTAGCCGACAGTTACATATCTAGATAAAAATGTGTACCTCATTCAGCAAAGGGAAACTTATAAGTCTAAGATGCAAATGAGATGAAGGATAGTCAGCGATCACAACAGCAGAACAATAGAAGAGCAAATCACAACAGAACAACAATAACAGCCAAGTATGATATTTAAAACCCAGCAAATAAGCAAACCAAAGAACATAATTGAAGGAAATCCAATAGAATAGAATAGTATAGAACAACAGAAGACTCTAGTTGAACTCCAGAATTTGTACTCGATTTAACTCAGAATGTTTACTCTCTATCTATGGTGTATAACTCTTAATCTGTACATCAGAATGTCTTTCTCTGAATTTCTAGAATCTAGCCCTTTTTCAGGCTTAGATGAAGCCTATTTATAAGTGATTTTGGTGAAATTTTGAGGGGGAAATTCAAAATTCTTATTATTAGTTCGCTCCCCTTAATTCTCTTATTAATTGTAGTTTGGTACCCCTATTTCAGGCTCGAAATGCCTTCCAGCCCTTGCTAAAAGGTTCTACGGAATTCTTTTTGGTTCTACTAAGGGCATATTACTATGGTGCCCTCACTTGCTAAGGATTATCATAGTTATATCTTTTTACTAGGCCTGTTTTACCCTTTATTTTATGTGTAATTACAGAAATACTAAGCCTTAAAGTCTATTTTGTCCCTATAGGCTCTATTAAATTCACAATTATACCATTTCTTATTCCCTTTGTACCCTTATTTTTTATTGTTATTTACCCGTCCTACTAAGGTCAGGGTATCTTAGGTTTATATTATTTAACTACTGGCCATTATCTTCTAAATCATTTAAGACTTGGCTAGATTTTAACCTTAGTTCTTTTTCAATTTTAGCCTCTTTAGTTGACTTTAAAATGTAACCCTTTTATTATCACTAGCTAATCAGAATTAACTTGCTGACTTAGCCTACTTTATTAACTTTAACTGACAAGACATAGATTGCAGAACTAACCACTCTAATGTTTCAGGAATGAATAGACTAATTATTTTCAATAATAGCCAGATTACCAACTAACTTGTCTTTATAGCTATAACCAATACCACAAAGCACAATAGGATTTAACATAGTCTAACATATGAATCCATTGCAAATATAGCCAATTTCTGTTATTTTGCACACATAGCCCCATCAAAAATCATTCATCAATTAACCAGAACTCAGAGGGAAATTTATAATAGTTGAATCCCAATTAACTATATTGTAATTTTAGACTTAGGAACAGTGAACAGATCAAACATAAAGAAACATATTGAAAATAGGATTCATGTGTTGAACTTATAGAAAACCCTAAGCAGCTAAAATAGATCAATTATGTGCAAAGAACATGATAGATGAGATTATCACAGGCTAGTGATAGAAATACCCAGAAGACTAACAGTCAAAAACATGCTAGAATTATATACAGAAGTCTTTTGAAGACAAATAAACAGAAAATATGCAAAAGATTCAATACCGAGAAATTAGAAGACGAAATAAGCGGAAAACATGCCAGGGATCAAATACAAAAAACAATGAAGGCAAATAAATAGAAAATATGCAAAAGAAAACTTAAGATAAAAGAATAGAAGGCAGGGAACTTAGCCTTGCAGGATTTGTCTCCTGTTCTTTTCCTTTCTTTCTTTTCTTTTTCTTTTCTTTTTCTTTTGTTTTTACCAGGCTTCACGATTTCATAGACTTGAAGTCTGATTTTTCTAGATTTTCCTCAAATGATTCTATTTTTGGGGTTTTGATGGTAGAAGAGTGTTCTGGGTGTTATTGGGGTGTAATTAGGGGTGGGTTGTGTTTGGGTGTTTGCCGGAGGTAGGGTTCCGGCGAACTTCTTTGGAAGATTCGAACAAATCCAGGGCGATTCGAAGGAATCCATTTATATGGGGTGAAAGATCCCCTCAAAGTGGTTAAGGGGTGTAAATCTAGATGGCTGGTCATAGATTGAAGGTCACCGACAAAAGCTCCGGTGACCGGACTTTCAAGAACAAAGGTTTTTCTGGTTTTTCTAAGGTTTTCGGGGAGGTCTTGGAGAGAAAGAGAGAAAGAAAGAGGTTTGAGGTTGGTTTGTGGTTGGAGACGGCCATGGATTCTGGCCAGTCTCCATTGGAGACGATGAAGAAGATGAGGGAGAATGAAGACCAACGGCTAGGGTTTCTGACTGTGTGTATTGGTTTGGTCTTTGAATGTAGAGATAGGGTTTATATACTACCTTGGGCCTGGGCGATTCTGGCCTTTGGATCATTTTTTGTCAACGGCTAGGATTAATTATCCTTAGACACTGTCGTTTGATTAAATGAGAGATTCCCCAGCCTCCGTTGGATCTTCAGATATGGACGACCATGATTGATTATTAAAGCTACATCGTTTAATTATTTAAAGATACTCAATATCATCCGTATGATCAACTTATTTGGACGGCCAAGATTTAATCTTTTAACGATGCCGTTCATGTGGTCCGTTGGATCAATATATCAATGGTTAAGATTTAGTCGCCCTCTACGTCGTCGTTTTGATTCAGTCTTTGGACTGGACGACCAATTCGTTAGGCTGTTACACTTTGGGTCTGGATTTGACCCAATTTTATTGTATTTTGTGTATTTCCTTGTGTATATAATTATTTCCTTTGTATTTTTCCTTTGTATTTTATTTTCTCTTTTTGTATTCATTGTCAATTGTTAATTATCTTTTATTTTCCTATTTTTTCTAATTTTTCTGGTATTTTTATGACATTTTTTGTTATTTTCTTTAATTTCCCGGTATTTTGTATTTTTTTAATTTTCCTTAATTTCCATATTTTTTGTGACATTTTCTAATTAACTCTTTTTTTTGTAGTTTTTAATTTCAAATTGTTTCAATCACAATCACACAATTTGTTTCAATTAAACACATAATTGCACATCAAAAATCTTATTTATTTTTATATTGGAATTTGTTTGCTTAGGGCAAAAATCACGTGCTCACAGCTGCCCCTCTTTGCTCGGGAACACAAAGAGTTTCAGTGCAAAGATAAGTGAGCAGTAATGAGAGATTTTTGCCCACTAGTATATTCCGTAAGAAGCATTTTGAAAATCTTTTGACCGCACCCTGCTTCAGAGGTTGCCTACATATCCTGGGCTAAACAGGAATCAGGTTTGTGTAGTTCGGGAGGGTCTGGAAATTTGCAACTACCAAAACTTTGCTGCTGCTACTACTGTTGCTATAATCACTGACTAACTCCTTGTTACACCGGGGATACAATTAAAAATAAAGAAGCTATTCTAAGCTATGATCCTATGAATTACAATAATTCATATCTATTCCTTGTCTTCTTATTCTTCCTTGCTTTTCCACATCTTATGCCGCTCTTTTATTTGCGTCCTTCTTTTGTATATTTTTGATTATTTTCTTGTTTATGACATACTACTTCCATCCCTCTGGTGTGACTTCCAATTGTGTTTCTTGCCTCCAGGTTGATACCTGTTAAAACAAAAACAAAAACATCGAATGTTTTCCTCTGCCCCAGTGTGGGCTTTTCATGCGTCATGGTGTTACTCATGTTAGATAAAATAATTAAAAATTAATAATGCAGAAATGTATTCCCTTATTATACAGGTGGGCGCCTGAACAGAAATTAAAAATGCTGAAATGTATTCCCTTGTTATACAGGTGGGCGCCTGAACAGAAATAAAAAATACTGAAATGTATTCCCTTGTTATCCAGGTGGGCGCCTGAACAGAAATTAAAAATGTCGAAAATAAGCATGAAAATGAATATGCAAAAAATATTCCCTTGTTATCCAGGTGGGCGCCTGATGCATGAAAATGAAAATACAGAAAATATTCCCTTGTTATCCAGGTGGGTGCCTGATGCATGAAAATGAAAAATGCAGAAAATATTCCCTTGCTATCCAGGTGGGCACCTGATGCATGAAAATGAATAATGCAGAAAATATTCCCTTGTTATCCAGGTGGGCGCCTGATGCATGAAAACGAAAATGCAGAAAATATTCCCTTGTTATCCAGTTGGGCGCCTGATGCATGAAAATGAAAATGCAGAAAATATTCCCTTGTTATACAGGTGGGCGCGTGATGCATGAAAATGAAAATACAGAAAATATTCCCTTGTTATCCAGGTGGGCGCCTGATGCATGCAGAAAATATTCCCTTGTTATCCAGGTGGCCGCCTGATGCATGAAAATAAAAATGCAGAAAATAATCCCTTGTTATCCAGGTAGGCGCCTGATGCATGAAAATGAAAATACAGAAAATATTCTCTCAATTTGATAACTTGGGTGTGAGTTTAGAAAAGATAATACCTCCCTTGCTATTTGGGTAGGTTTTTTGTTGACTGAATAAGTCCTCCTCTACGGATTCCTCCTTTTATTGTCATATTTCTTTTTGTGTTTTTCTTCTTCCACATTGGTCATATTCACTTTAAAGTGATTAGTGAGAATTTTAATCTTTTTGTTCCTGTCCAAATCAGTGAAAAATCTTATTAGTTATAAAATGTTCGCAACTGGCATTTTGTTGACTTTGCTTTCAATGCTTGCCTCTTCTTGCTTTATTCTGCTCTGTAGCCCTTTGCCAGATTTTCTTCAACTTTTCCTTTGTAATCCCCTTTCTGCTTTTTCCTTTTTTGTTTCTTTTCTTTTCGTTTTTCTTAACATGAGAAGCTGGTAGTCAGCTTTCAATGGGCAACCGTTTTTTTAATCAATGAAATGCAAAAGAATATGGATTAAAAGGAGTAAGGGTATTTTGGAGTAAGGACAGAACTTATCTGGGTATGACGGCTGATTCCTTTGACCATGCCATGTATTTAAATTCTAACCCAGTCTGTCCAATCGAATTGTCATTATCTTAACTCCATCTTTTCCTTCAACCCAAACCAATCTTATTTTTTGTTGTTTTTTCTTCTTTCAACAGAATATTCCTCAGTTTCACCTTATGGTGCCGGTTAAGGTTTTCACCAATAAGACTCTCTCATTTATTATTCTCTCAATCTCACAATCGCCTTACGGTGCCGGTTAAGGTTTTCACCAATAAGACACTCTCATTTTTTTTATTTTTTTTTATTCTTTTGATTTTTGAACCATCGGGTACTGTCCATGCCCTGTTTCTCCTTATTCTCATTGTATCGTCATTTTCTTGAAATTGATTAGATGGTCTTTCTTTGGACCGTAATGTGGCTTTTGGATGGGTTCAGAAAGAATTCAAAATTTAACGAGGGTTCAAAATATTTACAACTCTCGGAATCATAAACATAACTTCTGCCCCAGTTTCAATATTTGGGGAATCTTGAATTTTATTTTTATCATGACTGAACATCAGTGAGGCTGCCTACGTACCATTTCGGGATCAAGTCAAAATATAGTTTAGACTATGTTCATATTGATTGTTGCGTCTTGACCTTTCCCGATTTTCTTTTGTCTTTTGTATGCATTTTTCTTTTGTTTGCATTTGCATTTTTTTCTATTTTTTTTTTAATTTTTTTACTTTTTATTTTTATCTCTTTTTTCTTTTTCTTCTTTTTACATCATCATTTTATCATTTTTCTTTTTCTTGCATCATGAATGATTCCGAGAGAGGGATATGAAAGAATAAAACAAATAAGGCTTAATGTGGATGTCAATGGATAAAGTGTTTGGATAGAGAATAAAATGCCTTCATCATTTCAATTTTCAAAATTATGACAAATACAATTATACAAATGAAAGAGGAATCATACATAATATCTCTTCACTGTATTTGAGTTGATAGCAGTCTCTACACATTTTCCTTCAACATCTGTCAAATATAGAGCTCCATTGGACAATACACGTGATACCATGAACGGTCATTGCCAATTCGGTGCAAATTTTCCATTCGCTTCAGCCCAATGAGGCAAAATACGCCTTAGCACTAACTGTCCCACTTCAAATTTCAGCGGACGTACTTTCTTATTGTATGCTCTGGCCATCCTCCGTTGATATAATTGTCCATGACAAACTGCCGCTAATCTCTTTTCGTCAATCAAACTCAATTGTTCTAACCGGGCTTTTACCTATTCATCATCATCGATTTCAGCATCAGCTATGATCCGAAGAGAAGGTATCTTAATTTTTGCGGGTATAACTGCCTCTGTTCCATATACCAATGAGTAAGGCGTTGCACCAATTGAAGTACGTACAGTTGTACGATAACCCATGAGAGCGAACGGTAGTTTTTCATGCCATTGCGTTGACTCTTCCACCATTTTTGTGATAATCTTCTTTATATTCTTATTTGCAGCTTCTACTGCTCCATTTACTTTAGGCCTGTAAGGTGTAGATTTATGATGCAGGATTTTGAACCTTTGACATGCTTCTACCGTGAGGTGATTGTTCAGATTCGTACCATTTTCAGTGATAATCACTTTAGGAATTCCAAAGCGACATATGATATTTGTATGCGCGAAATCTACCACCGCTTTCTTTGTTACTGCCTTAAATGTCTTCGCCTTCACCCATTTGGTGAAATAATCAATTGCTACCAAGATAAATCTGTGCCCATTAGATGCTGCAGGCTCTATCGGTCTGATGACATCCATGCCCCAAGCAACGAATGGCCATGGTGCAGAATTGTATGCAACCCATAGGGTGGAGAGTGAATCAAATCTCCGTGTATCTGATATTGGTGGAATTTCCTCACATACCTAATACAATCACGCTCCATGGTGAGCCAATAATATCCTGCTCTCAGTATTTTCTTGGCTAAAATGTATATGCTCATATGAGGTCTGCAAGCTCCCACATGTACCTCAGCCGTAATTGTGTCCGCTTGCTGCGCATCTATGCATCTCAATAGCCCCAGATCCAGTGTTCTTTTGTATACAACTCCCCTACTGAGGAAAAATCCATTTGCTAAAATCCTTATAGCCCTTTTCTGGTCTCTAGTGGCTTGTTCTGGGTACCCTCCTATCCCCAGATATTCTTTGATATCATGATACCACGGCTCACCATCAAGCTCTTCTTCCACGGCAAAACAATAAGCATTTTGATCGCGAACTTGTATCTGTATTGGATGTACATAAGCTTTATCTGGATTGTGTAGCATGGAGGATAATGTGGTCAAAGCATCTGCTACTTCATTGTGCATTCTTAGGATGTGTTTGAACTCTATAGATTGAAATCTCTGGGATAGTTCATGCAGACATTGTTGAAAAGGTATCAACTTTAAATCTCTTGTCTCCCATTCTCCTTGAATCTGATGTATCAAGAGATCCGAGTCACCCATGACCAAAATCTCTTGAACACCCATATCTATCGCCATCCTCAATCCTAGTATGCATGCTTCATATTCGGCCATGTTGTTAGTGCAGAAAAATCGAAGCTGAGTGGTAACGGGAAATACTGACCCGTTTCTGAAATAAGAACTGCTCCAATTCCAACTCCCTTACTGTTGACGGCTCCATCGAAGTACATTCTCTAGCATGGCTTATGTTTTTGCTCTACCTCTTCAACATTCATTGCCTCCTCATCAGGGAAAATATGTTTTTAATGGCTCATACTCAGTATCCACTGGGTTTTCTACTAAATAATCTGCAACTGCTTGCGCCTTCATTACCGTACGGTTACATAGATGATGTCAAACTCTGTGAGCAGAATCTTCCATTTAGCAAGTCTTCCTGTAGGCATATGCTTCTGAAATATATACTTCAATGGATCCAACCACGATATCAAATATGTGGTATAAGCTAACAGGTAATGTTTCAATTTTTGAGCGACCCACGTTAGAGCACAATACGTTCTCTCCAATTGAGTGTATTTTACCTCGTAAGATGAGAAATTTAACTAAGGTAATATATCGCCTGCTCTTTCTTTCCCGTCTCGTCATGCTGCCCCAGTACGCAAATAAAAGAATTATCTAGCACAGTCAAATACAAGATTAAAGGTCTTCTCGGTTTTGGAGGAACTAATACTGGAGGATTGGACAAATATTCTTTAATCTTGTCAAAAGTTTCTTGGCACTCATCAGTCAAATTTACCGCAACATCTTTCTTCAATAATTTAAAAATGGGCTCACAAGTTAACGTCAACTGAGCAATAAATCTGCTGATATAACTCAATCTGCCTAATAAACTCATCACTTCTTTCTTATTCTTCGGCGGAGGAAAATTCTTGATTGCTTTTATCTTTGACGGATCAAATTCAATACCATGCCGGCTTACTATACACCCCAGTAACTTTCCTGAAGGCACCCCGAAAGTACACTTTGCTGGATTAAGCTTGAGATTATATCTTTGGAGCCTCTGGAAAAATTTTCTCAAATCTTTGACGTGGTCGCATTGCTTTTTGGACTTAATGATGACATCGTCCACATATACATCGATCTCTCGGTGCATCGTCATGAAACATAGTGGTCATTGCCCTCATATATGTAGCCCCGACATTCTTTAACCCAAACAGCATCACCCTGTAACAATATGTTCCCCAAAGCGTGATAAAGGCTGTCTATTCTGCATCTTCTTCATCCATCAAGATCTGGCGATAACCCGCATAACAATCCACAAAAGAACCAATTTCATGCTTGGCGCAATTGTCGATCAATATATGGATATTTGGTAATGGAAAATCATCCTTTGGACTATCTTTATTAAGGTCCCGGTAATCAACACACACCCTAGTTTTTCCATCCTTTTTCGAAACTGGCACAACATTAGCTAACCAGGTGGGATATTTGGTGACCCGTATGACCTTTGCCTCGAATTGCTTATTCACTTCTTATTTTATTTTCACACTGATTCTATTTTAAACTTTCTTAGCTTCTATTTTACTGGACGGCATTCCGGATAAATGGGCAATTTATGTACCACCAGATCAATACTAAGTTCGGGCATGTCATCATAGGACCAAGAAAATATGTCCTTATACTCATGTAACAACTTGATTAAATCATCTCTGAGGGAATCCTCTAAATGCACACTGATCTTTGTTTCTCGGACATTCTCCTCACTTCCCAAGTTAATGGATTTTGTCTCATTTAAGTTCGGTTTGGGTTTTTCCTCATACTGATTAAAATCTTTACTGATTTCCTCCAGTATTTCCTCATCCTCATATTCTACTTCATGTTCACTTTCAATTTCTTGTATAATTATTTGATTATCAAGACTGGACCGGGAATCCTTCATGCATGACATATTATTGGATTCATCAAATATTGAACTGTACAAAAGAGGAAAAAAATAAAACAAGGCAAAAATGGAAGAAGGAAAGAAATTGCATTTCATTGAAAAAAGGTAACAAGCATTGGATACATTTGTTTTTGATAGGATGTGGGATTACAAAACAAGACAACTTTTGGTGAAATGAAATATTTAAAGTTAACTACCACAACTCCCTCCTAATCAAAAGAGGAGTAGCTTCCCAGTTATTAAGCGCAATGCAGGGTCCCACGAACTGAACATCCATTTTACTTGTTCCCTCACCCATCTCCAACATATTCACATCTTCAAATAGCCTCTCGAACCTTGCTAGGAGTTCCGCATCTGGTTTTATTTTAGCGCGACTTGGCATAATAGTCGCCAGATGTCTCCGTGTACCAGGCTTGGTAAATGAATCAGAAAGTTTTGGAATAGGCTTTGGGAGGGACAAACTTTTCTTCTTCATTTTCTTGGCTCTTTGGATATCGGCAGCGGTTGGCTCGAAACCCAAACCAAAAGTGTCATTACTGTTCGGGAGGTGGATTGGCTGTGTTATACCTTATAGAGTTACCCCTAAGCCTTTCCTTGATGAAAACCCATTTCTTATCATTTCCTTAGCAACCATCACTGCTGTAGGAGCCACCATGGGAATTGGCATGTTTCCCCCCCCCAGATACTTTATTTACCACCACAATGTCCATGACTTGATATACCCACTGGCCTTTATCTCCTTTAGTTTCTTCGAATGGTGTGATAGCATTGCAGAAATCATCTTCTCCACGCACTATGATCTCCTGTTGTTCCCATTCAATTTTTACCATCTGATGCAAAGAGGATGGCACAGCTTTCGCCGTGTGGATCAACGGACGCCCCAATAAAATATTGTAAGATACAGCAACATCTAACACCTGGAACTCCATAGTGAATTCCACCGGTCCAATAGTAATCTCCAGTATAATATCCCCTACAGTATTCTTGCCAGCTCCATCAAAACCCCGTACATATACACTATTCCGATGAATTCTATCCGGATTGACCTTCAATTTTCCCAAGGTTGAGAGTGGGCAAATGTTGGCACTTGACCCATTGTCTACCAGAACATGGGTAACTACAGATTCTTCATACTTGACTGTGAGATATAGTGCTTTCTTATGCTCCGTTCCTTCAAGCGGCAACTCATTATCTGAAAATGTTATCTTGTTTGTCTCAAAGATCTTGTTCGTGATTTTCTCCAAATGACATACTGAAATTTTCTCAGGCACATGGGCTTCATTCAAAATTTTCATCAATGCCTTCCTATGCTCATTATAATGAATTAGCAATGATAACAATGAAATCTGCGCGGGCGTTTTTCTCAATTACTCCACTATTGAATAGTCTTGAGCATTCATCTTTTTCAAGAACTCTTCCGCTTCCTCTTCAGTAACTGCCTTATTCACATGAGTCGGGTTCTCCTTTACCAGTTTTGTCTTCCTCAATTCTTCTGGGGCAAATCATCGCCTAGAGCGAGTTAATCCATGTGTTTCATTAATTTCTTCTTTAACTTCCTTCCCCTTATACATCACTGTAACTTTATCATAGTTCCACAGTATGGCCCTGGTGTTCACGACTAGCATCTGCACCACCGGTTTGATAAACACAGGCTCCACATAAGCTCCCTTCATGGTCAAAAAAGGCTTAGCTCCCGGCACTTCTACCTTCACGGGCTCAACCGTTGATGGTTTCTTCATTGGTAACTCAGCTGGCACTTTCTCCTTTTCAATTTCCCCTACACCTTGTTGTTAGCTTTAATCATCATCACTGATTGAGAAGGTTTCTTACTGCTCTCTCCTTGCTCCAACTCTATCATATGCGTCTCATGATGGGCTGGCAATGGATTCTGCGTGATATTGGGAGTTTCAGGAGCTTGCACTTTGATCCTCCTGGTATCAATAAGTTTTTGTATGGCGGACTTTAAATGGCAACACTTTTCATTATCATGTCCCGGCGCCCCGAAACAATACTCACACCAGACTGATTGGTCTAGATTTCTGGGTGGTGGATTTGGAATTTTTGGTTCAATAGGGTTCAACATCCCTAGCTCTGTTAAATGATGAAAAAGACTGGTATATGTCTCCCCTAACGCATTAAATGTTTTCTTTCTTTGGGCTCTATCTTCTCTTAGTTTTGGATTTGGACGGAAATTGGGTCGATTTGGATTTCTGTATATTTTGGAAGGCGGGTAGGCATTTTGTGCATGGTAGACATTTTGTGGAGCTGGGGTACACCATGCATGTGGAGGCAGTGGATAGGGTTGAGCATGTAGGACTGAAAAATGTGGATTGGATAGAGGATAATATGGTGGAGGTGGGTTATATGGTGCTGCTGGATATGGCTGGTATGGGCGACGTGGAGGATGATATGTATGGGGGGCCCGGGACCATGATCTACCTTCAATGATCGCGACTTCCTCCTTCTTCTTCTTGCCAATCGATCCTCCAGTTCCAGTCTGTATTGCTTGGTTTGTGGCCTTAATAGCCGAGTAACTCATGATCTTATTTGTATTTAGCCCCTCTTCTACAAAGCTTCCCATCTTGACCACCTCGTTAAAGGTTTTTCCAATTGCTAATACCATGTGGCCATAGTAAGTTGGCTCTAAAGCCTGTAGAAAATAGTCTACCATTTCCATTTCTTTCATGGGAGGGTCTACTCGTGCAACCTGTTCCCTCCATCTGAACCCATATTTCCGAAAACTTTCCCCGGGTTTCTTCTCCATTTTAGTCAACGATAGCCTGTCAGGGATAATCTCTAGATTGTAGTGGAAATGGTTGGTAAATGATTGAGCTAGGTCATCTCAGATGAACCACCTGGTATGATCCTGTCGAGTATACCATTCCAACGTTGAACCACTTAAGCTCTGGCTAAAATAAGCCATAAGTAACTCGTCCCTTCCTCCCGCTCTGCGCATTTTACTACAGTAACCCCTCAAATGGGCTACTGGATCCCCGTGACCATCATACATATTAAACTTGGTAACTTAAACCCGGCCGGGAGCTGTACCTCCGGAAACAAGCATAAGTCTTTATACGCAACACTCACTTGGCCTTCTAGCCCTTGTATGTTACTAAATGACTGTTCAAGACTTTTCATCTTACGGGCCATCTCTTCCTGTTCCAAATTTCTGACAGGCTTTTCCTCTTCTGTCATGTCTATGAGTGGTGTGTAGGAGTCATGTTGGCTGAATGTTGGTTCTGGTGGATAATAATGAGTGTCCTGAACATGGAATAGATGTTCGCTAGAAGATTTTTGTAGAGCAGCAGGTGGTGGTGCCACGTATACTGGAGCGAACTGATGTGGTGGTGGAACTTATTTAGACAATGGTGGAGGTGCTTGTGAAGTTGTAGCATAGCAATGTGGGTAAGTTGGGTATGTGGAGGATGAATTCATAGTGGGTGGTTTAGGATTTGGGTTTGTAGGAGGAATGTATGCTGGGTTGGCTGGATAGGAAGGCAAAGGTTGACCCCTAGACCAGGCCTGGTACATCTCTGACAACTGTTGTTTTAATTTGTACATCTCTTCTTTCATACTAGGCACGTCCACAACTTCTTCCTCCTGGACCGGATCCATAATAGTGGGCTCGATTTCCTGAGTCACTGCTTTAGAACATGTATTGTAGCTGTGATGTGCCAGAATGCTAGTTGCCAATTGAAAATCTGAATCTCACCAACAACAAAACTCGTTAATAGTAGCTCATAAGGGGTAAAATATCACAATTAAGAATCACAACTTTTGCCTTCATCATTTTGCATCATCCCGGCATTATTCCCCTTTGAACCACCGATTTTCTTTTTCACCTCTGTTTTTCATTGCTTTTCTATTTCTTTCTTTTTCTTGTTTTCTTCTTTTCCATTTTTCTTTTTTTTTGCATTTTTGTTTTTTCGTTCCTACATGTTTGCCTATCGCCTAAATAATTTTTATAAAAAGGAAGAAAATAACAGCAACTTCTTTTGAATTTTTCATTGATACTCAAACATCGGTTAGAAATGATGTTGTACTACAAATGCAAAAGAAAATACAAAATGCATGCCCTATGAATACATTAAAGCTCCTAGTGCCTGCGAGACATCGTTCGGTCTTACCGCGGGCCTATATGCTAATCCACTTTGGTGTTTGTCCAAGTCGGCCATTACTTTCTTTACAAAGAACTTTACTACTGATGTGAATGTTGACTAGGACATATCTTCACACAATTGGCATTTCCTTGTGATGCACTGAGCAATGTTGACGATTCTTTCCCTGATGGCCCCTTTTTCCTGAAGCAACCTACCAATCTGTTTGGAACGAGCATCTAAGGTTTGCTGGTTCTCCTTTTGCAGTTGTTGTAGCTCTAATTCTAACCGAGCCATAGCCATGTAGCAATGCTCTCTCTCTACTTCGAACTCTTTGTTTTGTTTACTATTTTTGACTTCGGCTGTAATGATTTTCTTTCTCAATCGAGCTACCTCAACCTTGTGTTCATCTTGTAATTGCTGGACCATTCGAACTCTTTCCTCAGCATTTCTGGCTAGTTGTTTCCAAATCACAACTAACTCCTTTTCAGCTTTATCTAGATCAAAGCTATAGTCATTCACTTTGCGCTGAAGATTTTCAATCAATTTCTCATCTCAGGCCAAGCGAACTGGGGTTTCGACTGCTGTTTTCATCTTTGCCATCTGAGCCCTCAAGATTTCATTCTCTTTTCTCTGCTGTTTCTTTTCACCCTCATCGGATGCCGCTAGTAAGCTGCTCTCAAATTTGAAGTCTTGGAATTGTTTCTCTAATAAGCTGATTCTGGCTTGGTACTCATTTTCTTTGGCCACCCAATCTTTGTGTTCCTTAGACTACTCGGCCAACTTTTGAATGTGAGGCCTCTTCATTGGTCTATCATGCTCGACATCCCAGCAATACCAAGTGGAATACCCTGGTGATACTTCCCCTCGAGCTCGGTTTCCCACACAAGTTTCTACTCTCAAGCAGTGGCATTCATTCCAGATCTGTCGAATCTTTGCTTCCGGGAATTGTTCGTCCGGACTGATTTCTATGGCTTGTAGGCTGAGGTCTCCATCTTTTGGTAAGACCTGATTTCTCCCAAGCTGCCGTAGTACCCTGTACGGCATATAAGGCTGAATGCTTTTAAGACCCATAATCAGAAAATACGACCCTTCAATTGGCATTTATATCACCTCGTTGAGGGGCAACCATCCATATGGCCAATCAATTTGGCTAGCAGTCAATGATTGCAAGTATGTAATCCAATCTTTTGATCCTTCAGGTAGCTTTACTTCTTTTGTTCTCATATAAAACTCTTCAATGCATGTCTTTTTGGACGACCCGTAACTTGAGAACGGAGGGTGACGACACAAATGTTCTATCAACCATATTTGGAGAATTAAATTGCATCCCTCGAAGAAGTCATGCCCCGCTTTAAAGGATGTGAGGGTATGGAAGATATCAGCTACAGTCATCGGTGCCAGTGTGCTATTATCATGCACAAGAAGAGTAATGGCAACCCCAATGACCCTTTTATCAATATTTCCATCTTTCCTCGGGAATATGTGTCACGACCCGGATTTTTCCCCAACATCGGGATCGTGATGGCGCCTACTCGTGGTAGCTAGGCAAGCCACTGTATTCATACTATTCTGTTTTTAACACAATTTTAATTAAATAAATGCGGAATGCTTTATCGAAATAGAAATAACAAATCACAAGGTGAAAATCATACCGAAATCCTCTACCCAAGACGTGGAGTCACCAACTCACGAACTACTATGGAATACTACACATAAAAGTCTGAAGGAAATATAACATAATTCCGTTTGTCTCGGAACAAAGAGACTACAGCTAATAACATAAATAAAGAGAGAGACGCCGGGCCTGCGGACGTCTGCAAGCTACCTCGGTCTCAAATCTGATAAACTCCCACGCAATCAATTTACTGCTGCTGCTGCTCTTGATCGTAACCTGGACCTGTGCAAAAACGCACAGAAGTGTAGCATCAGCACAACCGACCCCATGTGCTGGTAAGTGCCCGGCCTATCCCGGCGAAGTAGTGACAAGCCTAGGACCAGACACTCACATAAACCTGTGCAATTCAATATATATATGTGTACCACAAAATAACAAGGAATAATCAAGTATTAATACAATAAGGAATACCTTAAAGAATTCAACAATTAATCACAGTTAATAATTTCACAAGGAAAAACAAAGTATAATGTAAACACAAGTAATATCACTTCAAGAAATAGCAAGCAGTTGCACGGCATCACCCTTCGTGCTTTTACTCTCATCCTCACATCCATAGTACGGCATGATCCTTCGTACATGGTTCAATAACGGGGCACGGCATGATCCTTCGTGCATAATCAATAATAGGGCACGGCATGATCCTTCGTGCATAATCAATAATAGGGCACGGCATGATCCTTCGTGCATAATCTATAATAAACATGGCACGGCATTAACCTTCGTGCATAAATAAATAAACATGGCACGGCATCACCCTTCGTGCATTATCACTCTTCCTCACCCAAATAACAATCACAGCTAAGGGCAAAGAAAGAAACAGTAATTCATAAACCGTCCCATCAAGGGCAATCAATAATTATCTTCACAACAAGTCCCAACAAGGGAGAACAATAACAATTCATCTGTAATATATCTCAAAATAATCATTTTCCAACGACTCACGGTCATACTAGACGCCAATGTATGGATGCTCGTCACCACAGCCCATACACCGCACTCGATCACATAACACATAGCACATAATCCTATTCCCTCAAGCTAGGATAGAACAAACACTTACCTCGAATGCTTATGAACAATTCACTCCGTGGAAATGTCTTTTCTTTCAATTTGGCTCCAATCCAACCGTATCTATACATAATTGATTTAATATAATCAATTCTACTCAACAAACCAATTCTTAATACCAAATACAACTTTTACAACATTCTGCATAGTGAATTTCAACCCCGGGCTCACATGGTCGGAATTCGGGGTTAGGACCAAAATCCGGTTGCCCATTCCCCTACGAGTTCATATATATAATTTGTTTCAAAATCGGACCTCAATTCGAGGTCCAATTCTCCAATTTATGAAAAACCCTATTTTCTAACAAAAACAAGACTTTTACCATGAAAATCTTTGATTTCTTATGAAAAACATGTTTAATGATGTTAGGAATTGAAAGAATTAAGTAAAAAGTGACTTACAATCGTTTTGATGAAGAAGAAATCCTTGAAGAATCGCAAATGGGTGTTTTGGTTTTGTAAAATGTGAAGAAATGACTGAAATTCGTGTTTTTCAGGTCTCCGTGTTCGCATTTGCGAACATGGGTTCGCAATTGCGAACCCCGACCAATTTCTGGAGTTTGAAAAATAAGCTAAGGGTGGGAAGTTCGCATTTGCGAACTTTTCTTCGCATTTGCGAACAGTTCGCATTTGCGAACTAATGTTCGTATTTGCGAACACATGCTGTATAAGGCAGTGTTCGCATTTGCGAACAATGGTTCGCATTTGCGAACCAAGGCAGTATGGGGAATGTTCGCATTTGCGAACTTTTGTTCGCATTTGCGAACATAGGCAGGCACTGGGGACCTTCGCAAATGCGAACAATTGTTCGCATTTGCGAACAAGGCTGAGCCAAAGGGGGCTTCGCATTTGCGATGAATGTTCGCATTTGCGAGCCTGTCCCCCTTCGCAATTGCGAGAAAACTTCGCAATTGCGAAGCCAACAGCTGGGTGAAAAACCAGCAGTTCAAAAATTCAGAGTTTCATCCAACGGCCTATCAAATCTTTACCCGAGCCCCCGGGCTCCAAACCAAACATGTACACAACCTCAAAAACACATTATGGACTTGTTCGTGCGATCATATCGCCAATATCACTTCGTTTTAATCAAATCGAGCCTCAAACTCATGATTTTCATACTTTTGATTTTCAAAACTTCTTAACTTGGAACTCAAGGTCCAAAACATCTCAAACGACACCCAAATGTCACCAAACTTTACAGAAATCACATATATAATATTTAAGACTTGTACCGGGCGTCGGAACCAAAATACGAGCCCGATACCACGGTCAATTAATTTATTTCCTTTAATAATTGCATCAAAAACAATTTCACATAAAAATTCGTAACTTGGGCTCTAGGCCTCAGAATTCGACTCCGGACGCATGTCCAAGTCCCATATTTTCCTACGGACCTCTCGGGACCATCCAATCTCGAGTCCGGATCCGTTTACCAAAAATGTTGACCGAAGTCAACCATATCAATATTAATATCATTTTTATCCAAATTTCTCATAGAATTCATATTTTCTATCACAAAATCTTTCCGGCTACATGCTCGGATCGTGCACGTAAATCGAGGCAACATAGAATGAGGTTTTCAAGGCCTCGGAAGCTCGAAATTATTAATAAAATAAGTGATGACCCTTTGGGTCGTCACAATCTCCACCTCTAAAACAACCGTTCGTCCTCGAACGGACAAAAGAAAGAAGTACCGAGTCAGGAAACAAGTGTGGGTAACGGCTCCGCATATCAGACTCGGACTCCCAGGTCGATGCCTCAGGAGGCTGACCTCTCCACTGAACACGTACAGAAGGATAACTCTTCGACCTCAACTGTCGAACCTGCCCGTCTAGAATGGCTACCGGCTCCTCTTCGTAAGATAGATCATTGTCCAATTGGACAGTACTGTAGTCTAACACATGTGTGGGATCACCGTGGTATCTCCGAAGCATAGAGACATGAAAAACTGGATGTACGGCTGATAAGCTAGGCGGCAAAGCTAATCTATAAGCCACCCCTCCCACTCTGTCTAGAATCTCAAATGGGCCAAATTACCTTGGGCTGAGCTTGCCCTTCTTCCCAAACCTCATCACGCCCTTCATAGGCGACACTCGGAGCAATACTCGTTCACCAACCATGAAATCTACATCTCGAACCTTACGATCCGCATAAGTCTTTTGCCTAGGCTGAGCTGAACGCAATCTCTCCTGAATAGTCTTGACCTTATCTAAGGCCTCCTGAACTAAGTCTGTACCTAACAACCGAGTCTCTCCCGGTTCAAACCATCCAACTGGTGATCGACATCGCCTACCATACAACGCCTCATACGGAGCCATCTCGATGCTAGATTGGTAACTGTTATTGTAGGCGAACTCTGCTAATGGCAGAAACTGGTCCCACGAGCCTCCGAAATCAATAACACAGGCTCGAAGCATGTCCTCAAGAATCTGAATAGTCCTCTCTGACTGGCCATCCGTCTGAGGATGAAATGTTGTACTCAGCTGAACCTGGGTGCCTAACTCCTGCTGAACCGCTCTCCAGAACCGCGAGGTAAACTGCGTACCCCGATCAGAGATAATAGATACTGGCACCCCATGGAGACGAACAATCTCCCTAATGTAAACCTTCGCTAACCTCTCCGACGACTAGGAGACAGACACTGGAATAAAGTGTGCTGATTTGGTCAGCCTATCAACAATGACCCAAATTGCATCAAATTTCCTCCGAGTCAAAGAAAGTCCAATAACGAAGTCCATAGTGATTCGCTCCCATTTCCACTTGGGAATTTCAATCCTCTGGAATACACCACCAGGTCTCTGGTGCTCATATTTCACCTGCCGACAATTTAGACACCGAGCGACATACGCAACGATATCTTTCTTCATTCTGCGCCACCAATAGTGCTGCCGTAAGTCCTGGTACATCTTCGCGGTGCCCTGGGTGAATAGAATACCGTGAACTGTGGGCCTCTGCTAAGATCAACTCTCGAATCCCTTCGACATTGGGTACACAAACTCGACCCTGCAATTTCAATATCCCATCATCATCTAGATTTACCTGTGTGGCACCTCCCCGCTGTACTGTATCTCTCAACTCACGCAAATGAGGATCATCAAATTGCCTCTCACGGATACGCTCTAATAAAGAAGAACGAGCGACCGTGCAGGCTAACACTCTGCTAGGCTCAGAAATGTCTAATCTCACGAACCGATTGGCTAAGGCCTGGACATCTAGAGCTAATGGTCTCTGATTGACCGGAATATATGCAAGACTACCCATGCTGGCATACTTTCTACTCAATGCATCGGCCACCACATTGGCCTTACCGGGGTGATATAATATAGTAACATCATAGTCTTTTAGCAACTCTAACCATCTCCGCTGTCGTAGATTCAACTCCTTCTGTTTGAACAAGTACTGTAGGCTTTTGTGATCGGTGTACACCTCACATGTCACACCATATAGATAATGCCTCCAGATCTTTAAGGCATGAACTACTGCTGCTAATTCAAGATCATGAATTGAATAATTCTTCTCATGTATTTTTAATTGCCTTGAAGCATAAGCAATAACCTTACCATCCTGCATCAATACCGCTCCAAGACCTGTACGAGATGCGTCACAATAAACTGTATAAGGCCCTGTACCTGTAGGTAGTATCAACACAGGTGCGGTGGTCAAGGCTGTCTTGAGCTTCTGAAAGCTCGCCTCACACTCCTCTGACCACTGAAACTGGACACCCTTCTGGGTCAACCCGGTCATCGGGGCTGCAATAGAAGAAAACCCCTCTACAAAACGACGGTAGTAACCTGCTAATCCCAAGATACTCCGGATCTCAGTCACTGAAGCTGGTCGAGGCCAATTCTGGACTGCCTCAATATTCTTTGGGTCTACCTGAATACCTTCCACTGATACAATGTGACCCAGAAATGCTACCGAACTCAGCCAGAACTCACATTTAGAAAATTTGGCATATAGTCGGTTATCTTTCAGAGTCTGAAGAACCACTCTGAGGTGCTGCTCGTGCTCTTCCTGGCTGCGGGAGTACACCAGGATGTCATCTATAAAGACTATCACGAACAAATCTAAGTAAGGCCTGAATACCCGATTCATCAACTCCATGAATGCTGCCGGGGCATTGGTCAACCCAAAGGACATGACCAAGAACTCATAATGCCCATATCTAGTACGAAAGGCTGTCTTAGGAATGTCAGCCGCCCTGATCTTCAGCTGATGGTAGCCCGACCTCAAGTCTATCTTAGAGAATACCCTCGCTCCCTGGAGCTGGTCAAACAAATCATCAATCCTCGGCAGTGGATATTTATTTTTGATAGTCACCTTGTTTAACTGCCGGTAATCAATACACATCCGCATCGAGCCATCCTTCTTCTTTACAAATAATACAGGTGCTCCCTGGGGGAAACACTGGGCCTGATAAAGCCCTTCTCAAGAAGGTCCTGCAACCGATCTTTCAACTCTTTTAACTCCGGCGGGGCCATACGATAGGGTGGAATAGAGATGGGCTGAGTGCCCGGTGCCAAATCAATACAGAAATCAATATCCCTGTCGGGTGGCATGCCCGGCAGGTCTGAAGGAAAAACCTTAGGAAACTCCCGTGCAATAGGGACCGAATCAATGGAAGGAACCTCTGCGCTGGAATCACGAACATAGGCCAGATAAGCTAGACACCCCTTCTCGACCATGCGTCGAGCCTTAACATAAGAAATAACAGTGCGAACGGAGTGGCTTGAGGTACCCTTCCACTCTAATCGGGGTGATTCTGACAAGGCTAAGGTGACAGTCTTAGCATGACAATCAAGAATAGCATGGTCAATTGAGACCTAGTAGGCTAGAGTCCTAGGTATGTCGGGCCATATCGGATCGTTCAAAGGATTGGTCAAGTTGCTTATAGGCTAGAGTTGCCTCCTGAGATGTCATCAGTGCATCCGGTATTCCATGTGTCCATGTTGAAGAAAGTGATTGGAGATCCATCCACCATCACGACAGTCGAAGCTATAGAGGTCAATGAAAATTTGTCATATAAAGAAGTTCCAGTTGCCATTCTTGATAGGCAAGTCCGTAAGTTGAGAAATAAGGAAGTCGCCTCTGTTAAAGTATTGTGGCGAAGTCAACAAGTTGAGGAGGCCACATGGGAAGCGGAAAAAGCGATGAAGGAAAAGTACCCCCATTTGTTCGATCAAGCCTAGAAGAAATTAGGTGACCCTCCTACTCCTAGTAACTGTCATCTTGCCTAAGTTGTTTCCCTCTTAGTATTAGTAAAGTCTCCTTTATTTTGTAATGAGTTAAATGTGTTGTTACCTTGGGTCACTTGAACCATTCTTGATAAATGAAAGCCTTATAAAGATTTACGTGTTTAATAAACAACTAATAGTAAGTGTAGATTGGTAATGGTATGTTAAGTGTACATGGTGTGTTAAAATGGTTAAATAAGGTAAGAATTCATTGAAGTGACTAGTTTATGTGCAATTGTAACAATGTGATAGAATATGTGCATTCGTTGAGGTAAGAAAGTGTATACCAGTTGTGAAAAGTATTGTATTTGTGTATTGTTGTTTGGTAATGTGTTTCGGGGGCCCTCTGTCAGGTGGATATGTCCATAATACAAAGGAAACTCTGGCGAAATTTTTCTAAAATATAAGAGTTAGTCAAAATTTTGATAGCTTGCATATCATGTCTTTCAAAACTCATTTATTTCAAAATCCTCATTCGAGGACGAATGATCTTAAGGGGGGAGGATGTAAGGCCCCGTAAAATTTTTGTGCATAAAACCTAGTAGATGTGGTGTCATGGTCCGGACCCTTGGTAGTGATTTAAGTTTCAAAAATGTAGAGAAATAATTTTTCCAAAAAAGTGTCAAATATGCGGTCAAGAATGCGACCGCAAACCTGACTTGCGGACCGCATTCTTGCCGCAAAACGTTCCAGAGAGTTGCCCAAAATCGTGTCAAAAGTGCGGTCGATATGCGATCACATGTCAAATCTGCGGTGCACTTTTGCGACCGCAGAATCAACATGCGGTCCGCATAGTCACCGCATTCCTTAACAGAACCTGTATAAAATTTGGGGCAATTCTGCGGTCACTATGTGGACCGCATGTTGATTCTGCGGTTGCATAGTGCACCGCATAATTGACCCCGGCCCAGATTTTTGTAACATTTTGACCCGATCTCTTCTTTAATATAACACCTTTCTTCTTCATTTTATCATATCATCTCACCAAAATTAGAGAGAGAAGAGAGGGTTTTTAGAGAGAAAAGTTCTTCATCTTCAAAGATTGTTCCAACTACTTAATTCCAAGGGATCCTAGGGCAAGGATTCAACTTCCCCAATCTTTTCAAGGTAAAAACCCTAACTATTTTCTTTGATTTTCAGTTTTAAATTGGGTAAAGAGAGGTTTGCATATAATAGCTTTTGAAAATAGAATTTTTACACTCATGCATGATTATTGAACTTGATTTCTAGTAAAAAGAAGTGAGTAGGAGTAAGAGTCTTCAAGAACAAGGTTGGCAAGAGTAGGATATCTTGGGTAAGCATAAAGTAGGAGGAAAAATCATCACCAGGTATGTATGGCTAATTTTGATTCTTGTGAAATCGCCTATATGTGTGAAGTTTGTTTGTTTCGTGTTAAATTGACAAATTGTGTGAAATTCTTGATGTTGTTGTTGGATATTCAAAGTTTGTTGTCGAGCTATGAGTGATGTAAAATGAGAGTTTAATTTGGCAAAAGAATTGTGAATAATGACTATGATGGCCTATATGGTACCTTGTGGAAAACAAATGAAACACTTGAGAATTGGTTTATTGTGGAAAGAGATGAAACACTTGAATTGTGGAAATATTGTAACATAGTTGTGATATTGAATTGAGAAGAAATTGAGAACATGAACCAATGTGTAAGTTGCTTATTTGAACTCGTTGAAATTGTGTGTAGTACCTTATCTGCTGTTTGAAATTGTTGTGTTTTCAACTGTAAGGCGGGGTCGTGTTGCGCGCCGCAACGTGGTGAAATAAGGTGTGGGTTGGGGTGATAAGGGTGGCCGAGGTAATAAGGGTGGTCGGGGGCAATAAGGATGGAAAGCGATCGAAATCGCTATTGAAAATTGATACAAAAATCAATAATGTGAAATTGTGAAAGGAGACAGCAGGAGAGTTTGCAACCTGTGGGGCACTGATTGCCCCTTTGTTTGACTACTTGTGCTTTACGTGATTGATTGGTTATTGTTAAATTGGTTGATTGTAGAAAGTGCTTTGTGTTGAGAATTATTTGAAATAAGGAAAATGTGGAAACATGGTTGGTTGGCTTAATTAATTGTTGATGTAATTTAATGGCTTGAGTTTACTTGGGACAAAGTTTGTCCATACATACCAGTACAATTTAAGTGTACTGACGTCCCTTTTGCCGGGGGCGCTACATTCGTGTCATGATTGTAGGTGGATCAGTAGCAGGCACTTCAGCTCATCGGCAGTAGTATCCTTCTCCTTCCACTGCCCGTTTTGGTGAGCCCCTTTCTTCCTCGGGGCCTTGTGTGGTTCTTGCCACTTCGGTTTAGATTTCATTTGGGTTTTGTAAGGTATAGCCGGAGCCTTGTTACCGGCAAGTATTGTATTTCCCTTTTTGTATCCTAGAGGCTCCATAGACATGTAAACGTGGGATTGTGGCCTATGTATATGTATGGGGCGTTGTAAATATAAATTATGAACTTGTTAGTGAATCAATCACATGGTTATGTTTATGCATTATGAAATCAGTCATTATGAATAGTAATATATTTGGTTAATGAGAAACAGTCAACACAGGGTTAACGCGTGGGAATGAAAGGCACCCAGGTCCGCTTGGCTGGGGCAACCCGGTCAGGCGCCGGTCATGTCCCTCGATTTGGGGCGTGACAAACTTGGTATCAGAGCCTATGGTTTTTAAAGTGTCCTAGGATGTCTCGGAGCCGTGTCTACTAGTGCCCTTCTTATAGGTGTGTTGTCGACCACATCATATAAGTAGGGGTCTACACGGGCATTTAGGAATTTACCTACTTCTTTGTTAATCTATATCGTGCGGTAAAGTGCAATGTGGAGATATCCGTGTCTAATTCGTGCCTTGTTCCCAAATTTTCAGAATATGGCACCTAAGAAGAAGGCTAGACTCGGCCTTAGGGCCAATGCCGGCCCAAGTGCAGCTGTTAATCATGTACCCGATGCCGTGGGAGAGAATGACCCACCAGTCCCGAATTTGCCTGGCCCATCTATTCAAAACCCAAGTGTCCCTATACCAGCGGCGGCAAGAGGATGCCACCATTCCTCCTGCCAGTGTTCCTGACTCAGATACAGTTCCCGCTTCGGGTTTCGGTATCTCTAATGAAGATCTTAGGGGAGCCATTCATATGTTAACTCAGTTAGTAGCCGCCCAGGCCCAGAGATCCCATGATGCCCCTGCATCCTCCAGCGGACAGGGAGATTCCTTTGGCTCCAGAGTCCATCAATTCTTGCGATTGGCCCCTCCGGAATTTTCAGGCACCGATCCAGAGGCTGACCCACAGGAATTCCTTGATGAGATATACAAGACCCTCAGAGTGATGAAGGCTACAGATATAGAGGGGGTAGAGTTGGCCTCTTACAGGCTGAAGGGAGCGGCACGTTCATGGTTCGAAATGTGGGAGGATTCCCGTGAGGAAGGAGGCCCTCCGGCCAGATGGGATGAGTTCGTAGATGCATTTATGGACCACTTCTTGCCTGCCGAGGTGATGGCAGCCCGCGCCACGGAGTTCGAAGTCCTCAAGCAGGGTAGTATGAGTGTTTGGGAATATCACATGGAGTTCGTGAGGCTGTCCAAGTATGCTCCTCATTTAGTGTCGACCATGGATGCCCGGGTTCTACGGTTTGTTCAGGGCCTTAGCCCTTTGGTGGTGAATGAGGCTGCCACAGCAGCTTTGCACTCAGACATGAACTATGGGAGGATTGTGGGGTTTGCTCGGGCCACAGAGGCCAGGAAATTGAAGATTCGTGCAGAAAGAGAAAGTAGCAGCAGGGCCCGGTCAATGGGTCATTCAGGGAGATCACTTCCAGGGAGAGGGTCATCAGGGCCATCCCAGTCATATGCTCAGTCCTCGCGAGTGCACCGCCATCCGTGCACAGTCATCAGCAGGGCAGTTACTCGAGACCCGGTTCGGACAGCAGGAGGTCTCGTCAGTCTGGTCGTCCTGGGTGAGATCCCAGCAGCAGGGGAGACCTACATGCCCCAAGTGTGGGAGATTTCATACAGAGACTTGCTACCTTGACCTTCCGGTGTGCTTCGGGTGCGGGGTGAGAGGTCACATTCAGCGAGACTGTCGTGCACCCCGTCAGGGTATAGGTAGGGGATCTGCTCAGTCATCCGGTTCTTCAGCTGCTACATCATCAGCGCGTACTCCAGCAGCAGCAGGGCGTGGTGCAGCTAGGGGTGGAGCTCGGGGTAGGGGTGGACCTAGCCGATTCTATGCATTGAGTGGCCGCCAGAATGCCGAGGCTTCTCCAGATGTTGTTACAGGTATCCTGTCTGTCCAAACTATTGATTGCTATGCCCTTATTGATCCAGGGTCCTCCTTGTCTTATGTTACTCCATTCATTGCTTCAAGCTTTGGGATAGAACCCGAACAGGCTTCATGAGCCGTTCTCTGTGTCGACTCCTATTGGTGATTCTATTACGGCCTCACGAGTCTATAGGAATTGTGTTGTTACGGTGGGTGGTCGTGATACCACAGCCGATCTTATTGAGCTTGGGATGGTAGATTTTGATGTAATTATGGGGATGGATTGGCTCTATTCGTGCTTTGCCAAACTTGATTGTCGAACGAGAGTTATGAGGCTCGAGTTCCCTAACGAGCCAGTTATTGAATGGAGAGGAAATGGTGTAGTGCCAAGGGGTAGGTTTATTTCCTACCTTAAGGCTTCGAAGATGATTAAGAAATGGTGTATCTATCACCTGGTTCGGGTAACGGACACCACCTCAGAGGTGCCTACCCTCGAGTCCATGCCAATTGTGAATGAATTTCCTGAAGTGTTTCCAGATGAGCTTCCGGGCATCCCGCCGGATAGGGAGATTGATTTCGGAATTGATGTATTGCCAGATACTCAGCCAATATCCATTCCACCATACAGAATGGCGCCAGCAGAGTTAAGGGAGTTAAAGGAGCAGCTGAGGGATTTATTAGAGAAAGGGTTCATACGACCGAGTGTGTCGCCGTGGGGTGCTCCGGTTCTTTTTGTCCGAAAGAAGGATGGATCACTTCGAATGTGTATTGATTATCGGCAGCTCAACAAAGTCACCATTAAGAATAAATATCCATTGCCTCGAGTGGATGATCTGTTCGACCAATTGCAGGGAGCGAGGTTCTTCTCAAAGATTTATTTACGGTCTAGGTACCACGAGTTGAAAATTAGGGAGCAGGATATTCCTAAAACCGCCTTCAGAACTCGTTATGTTCACTTTGAGTTTTTGGTTATGTCTTTTGGGCTAACCAACGCCCCAGCAGCTTTCATGGACCTTATGAATCGGGTTTTCAAGCCATTCCTAGATTCCTTTATGATTGTATTCATTGAAGATATTCTCATCTACTCTCGGAGCAGGGAAGATCATGCCGTTCACCTCAGAGCAGCATTGCAGACCCTTCTTCAGCATCAATTGTATGCCAAGTTCTCAAAATGTGAGTTTTGGTTGGAGTCCGTAGCTTTTCTAGGGCATGTTATTTCCAGTGAGGGAATTATGGTGGATCCTCAGAAGATTGCGGCAGTGAAAGATTGGCCTAGACCCACGACCCCGACAGAGATTCGCAGCTTTTTGGGTCTGGCAGAGTACTATCGGAGGTTTGTAGAGGGATTCTCAACCCTCGCCTCCCCATTGACTAAATTGATGCAGAAAGCAGCTAAGTTCCAGTGGTCCGAAGCATGTGAGAAAAGTTTCCAAGAACTGAAGTTAAGATTGACCTCGGCACCAGTATTGGCCTTGCCAGAAGGCATAGAGGGATTTGTAGTTTATTGTGATGCCTCCGGGGTTGGTTTGGGATGTGTATTGATGCAGCACGGGAAAGTCATATCTTACGCTTCCAGGCAACTCAAGAATCATGAGAAGAATTATCCGACGCATGATTTGGAACTTGCAGCTGTTGTGTTTGCCTTGAAAATATGGCGACACTATCTTTATGGGGTTCATGTAGAGGTGTTTTCGGACCACAAGAGCCTCCAGTATTTGTTCAAGCAGAAAGAGCTGAATCTGAGACAGCGGCGGTGGTTAGAACTACTCAAAGACTATGATATGGACATATTGTACCATCCAGGGAAGGCAAATATGGTAGCTGACGCTCTTAGTCGGAAATCCATGGGTAGTTTGGCTCATTTGGGTGTGGATCAGAGACCCCTGGCTCGAGAGGTCTACCAATTAGCCAGCTTGGGGGTTCGTATTTCGGCGTCGGACGAGGGGGATATCTTGGTGCATAATGGAGCAGAATCATCATTGGTCGCGGAAATCAAGGAAAAACAGTTCATGGATCCAGCATTGGTTCGGGTGAAGGAAGCAGTCATGAATGACAAGACCTCAGCATTTGTACTCGGCAGCGAAGATGGTGTATTGCGGTGTCAAGATAGGCTATGTGTTCCGGATGTGGACGAGCTTCGGGAAAGAGTGATGGCAGAGGCTCATACTTCCAGGTATTCCGTGCACCCTGGTTCAACGAAAATGTATCACGATCTCAAGGAGATTTATTGGTGGAACGGTATGAAAAGGGATGTGGCAGGCTTTGTAGCTAAATGTCCGAACTGTCAACAAGTGAAGGCCGAGCATCAACGGCCTGGTGGATTAACTCAACTTATAGAAATACCAAGGTGGAAATGGGAGATGATCAATATGGATTTCGTGGTGGGGTTACCTCGCACTCAGCGTAAGTTCGATTCAGTATGGGTGATAGTAGATCGACTCACCAAATCAGCTCACTTCCTGCCTGTCAAGTCCACTGATACCGCGGAGCAATATGCAAGATTGTACATCAAAGAGATAGTAAGGCTTCATGGCACTCCACTTTCTATCATCTCAGATCGCGGGGCTCAGTTCACCGCTAACTTTTGGAAGAAGTTTCAGCAAGGTTTGGGAACTCAGGTGAATCTCAGCACAGCTTTCCATCCACAGACCGATGGACAGGCCGAGCGGACCATTCGGACGCTTGAAGATATGTTGCGGGCTTGTGTCTTAGATTTTAAAGGTAATTGGGATGAACACTTGCCACTGATAGAATTTGCTTACAATAACAGCTATCATGCTAGCATTCAAATGGCCCCGTTTGAGGCATTGTACGGGAGAAGATGTAGATCGCCAATCGGGTGGTTTGAGGTAGGTGAAGCGGAATTGCTAGGGCCGGATATGGTGTACGAAGCTATGGAAAAGGTCAAGGTTATTCAGGAGAGAATGAAAACAGCACAGAGTCGTCAAAAGTCCTATGCGGACGTTCGTCGAAGGGATTTGGAGTTTCAAGTCGATGATTGGGTGTTCTTGAGGGTATCTCCTATGAAGGGAGTCATGCGATTCGGAAAGAAAGGGAAATTGAGTCCTAGGTATGTCGGGCCATATCGGATTGTTCAAAGGATTGGTCAAGTTGCCGAGCGGACCATTCAGACGCTTGAAGATATGTTGCGGGCTTGTGTCTTAGATTTTAAAGGTAATTGGGATGAACACTTGCCACTGATAGAATTTGCTTACAATAACGGCTATCATGCTAGCATTCAAATGGCCCCGTTTGAGGCATTGTACGGGAGAAGATGTAGATCGCCAATCGGGTGGTTTGAGGTAGGTGAAGCGAAATTGCTAGGGCCAGATATGGTGTACGAAGCTATGGAAAAGGTCAAGGTTATTCAGGAGAGAATGAAAACAGCACAGAGTCGTCAAAAGTCCTATGCGGACGTTCGTCGAAGGGATTTGGAGTTTCAAGTCGATGATTGGGTGTTCTTGAGGGTATCTCCTATGAAGGGAGTCATGCGATTCGGAAAGAAAGGGAAATTGAGTCCTAGGTATGTCGGGCCATATCGGATTGTTCAAAGGATTGGTCAAGTTGCTTATAGGCTAGAGTTGCCTCCTGAGATGTCATCAGTGCATCCGGTATTCCATGTGTCCATGTTAAAGAAAGTGATTGGAGATCCATCCACCATCATGATAGTCGAAGCTATAGAGGTTAATGAAGATTTGTCATATGAAGAAGTTCCAGTTGCCATTCTTGATAGGAAAGTCCGTAAGTTGAGAGATAAGGAAGTTGCCTCTGTTAAAGTATTGTGGCGAAGTCAACAAGTTGATGAGGCCACATGGGAAGCAGAAAAAGAGATGAAAGAAAAGTACCCCCAATTGTTTGATCAAGCCTAGAAGAAATTATGTGACCCTCCTACTCTTAGTAACTGTCATCTTGTCTAAGTTGTTTCCCTCTTAGTATTAGTAAAGTCCCATTCATTTTGTAATGAGTTAATTGTGTTGTTACCTTGGGTCACTTGAACCTTTATTGATAAATGAAATCCTTATAAATATTCGCGTGTTAAATAAACAACTAATAGTAATTTTAGATTGGTAATGGTTTGTTAAGTGTACATGGTGTGTTAAAATGGTTAAATAAGGTGAAAATTCATTGAAGTGACTAGTTTATGTGCAATTGTAACAATGTGATAGAATATGTGCATTCGTTGAGGTAAGAAAGGGTATACCAATTGTGAAAAGTGTTGTAGTTGTATATTGTTGTTTGGTAATGTGTTTCGGGGGCCCTCTGACAGGTGGATATGTCCATAATACAAAGGAAACTCTGGCAAAATTTTTCTAAAATATAAGAGTTAGTCAAAATTTTGATAGCTTGCATATCATGTCTTTCAAAACTCATTTATTTCAAAATCCTCATTCGAGGACGAATGATCTTAAGGGGGGAGGATGTAAGGCCCCGTAAAATTTTTGTGCATAAAACCTAGTAGATGTGGTGTCATGGTCCGAATGATGTGTTAGGAATGCGTAGAACGGAGTGGCTTGAGGTACCCTTCCACTCTAATCGGGGTGATTCTGACAAGGCTAAGGTGACAGTCTTAGCATGACAATCAAGAATAGCATGGTATGGGGACAACCAGTTGTAAGGCCCCGTAAAATATTTTGTGCATAAAACCTAGTAGATATGGTCTCATGGTCCGGACCCTTGGTAGTGATTTAAGTTTCAAAAATGTAGAGAAATAATTTTTCCAAAAAAGTGTCAAATATGCGATCAAGAATGCGACCGCAAACCTGACATGCGGACCGCATTCTTGCCGCAAAACGTTCCACAGAGTTGCCCAAAATCGTGTCAAAAGTGCGGTCGATATGCGATCGCATGACAAATCTGTGGTGCACTTTTGCGACCGCAGAGAATCAACATGCGGTCCGCATAGTGACCGCATTCCTTAACAGAACCCGTATAAAATTTGGGGCAATTCTGCGGTCACTATGCGGACCGCATGTTGATTCTGCGGTCACATAGTGCACCGCATAATTGACCCCGGCCCACATTTTTGTAACATTTTGACCCGATCTCTTCTTTAATATAACACCTTTCTTCTTCATTTTATCATATCATCTCACCAAAATTAGAGAGAGAAGAGAGGGTTTTTAGAGAGAGAGTTCTTCATCTTCAAAGATTGTTCCAACTACTTAATTCCAAGGGATCCTAGGGCAAGGATTCAACTTCCCCAATCTTTTCAAGGTAAAAACCCTAACTATTTTCTTTGATTTTCAGTTTTAAATTGGGTAAAGAGATGTTTGCATATAATAGCTTTTGAAAATAGAATTTTTACACTCATGCATGATTATTGAACTTGATTTCTAGTAAAAAGAAGTGAGTAGGAGTAAGAGTCTTCAAGAACAAGGTTGGCAAGAGTAGGATATCTTGGGTAAGCATAAAGTAGGAGGAAAAATCATCACCGGGTATGTATGGCTAATTTTGATTATTGTGAAATCGCCTATATGTGTGAAGTTTGTTTGTTTCGTGTTAAATTGACAAATTGTGTGAAATTCTTGATGTTGTTGTTGGATATTCAAAGTTTGTTGTCGAGCTATGAGTGATGTAAAACGAGAGTTTAATATGGCAAAAGAATTGTGAATAATGACTATGATGGCCTATATGGTACCTTGTGGAAAACAAATGAAACACTTGAGAATTGGTTTATTGTGGAAAGAGATGAAACACTTGAATTGTGGAAATATTGTAACATAGTTGTGATATTGAATTGAGAAGAAATTGAGAACATGAACCAATGTGTAAGTTGCTTATTTGAACTCGTTGAAATTGTGTGTAGTACCTTATCTGCGCTGTTTGAAATTGTTGTGTTTTCAACTGTAAGGCGGGGTCGTGTTGCGCGCCGCAACGTGGTGAAATAAGGTGTGGGTTGGGGTGATAAGGGTGGCCGAGGTAATAAGGGTGGTCGGGGGCAATAAGGATGGAAAGCGATCGAAATCGCTATTGAAAATTGATACAAAAATCAATAATGTGAAATTGTGAAAGGAGACAGCAGGAGAGTTTGCAACCTGTGGGGCACCGATTGCCCCTTTGTTTGACTACTTGTGCTTTACGTGATTGATTGGTTATTGTTAAATTGGTTGATTGTAGAAAGTGCTTTGTGTTGAGAATTATTTGAAATAAGGAAAATGTGGAAACATGGTTGGCTGGCTTAATTAATTGTTGATGTAATTTAGTGGCTTGAGTTTACTTGGGACAAAGTTTGTCCATACATACCGGTACAATTCAAGTGTACTGACGTCCCTTTTGCCGGGGGCGCTACATTCGTGTCATGATTGTAGGTGGATCGGTAGCAGGCACTTCAGCTCATCGGCAGTAGTATCCTTCTCCTTCCACTGCCCGTTTTGGTGAGCCCCTTTCTTCCTCGGGGCCTTGTGTGGTTCTTGCCACTTCGGTTTAGATTTCATTTGGGTTTTGTAAGGTATAGCCGGAGCCTTGTTACCGGCAAGTATTGTATTTCCCTTTTTGTATCCTAGAGGCTCCATAGACATGTAAACCGTGGGATTGTGGCCTATGTATATGTATGGGGCGTTGTAAATATAAATTATGAACTTGTTAGTGAATCAATCACATGGTTATGTTTATGCATTATGAAATCAGTCATTATGAATAGTAATATATTTGGTTAATGAGAAACAGTCAACACAGGGTTAACGCGTGGGAATGAAAGGCACCCAGGTCCGCTTGGCTGGGGCAACCCGGTCAGGCGCCGGTCATGTCCCTCGATTTGGGGCGTGGCACCAGTCCATCCCCAATATGACATCAAAATCTACCATATCCAAGAGCAATAGATCAACACGGGTCTCAAGACCCCCAAATATAACTACGCACGAACGATGCACCCGATCGACTACAATGGAGTCACCCATTGGTGTAGCCACATAAACTGGAATATCCAGAGCATAGCTGGGCACAGCCAAATACGGTGCGAAGTAGGAAGACACATAGGAATATGTAGATCCAGGGGTCAAATAATACCGAAGCACCTCTGCCACACACAAGAATAGTACCTGTAATCACAGCATCTGATGCCTCTGCCTCTGGCCTGGCTAGTAAAGCATAGAATCGGGGATCCGCACCTCCCTTCTGAGCTGCGTCTCTAGGACGACCATCAACTGGCTGACCTCTACCTCTCGTTGGACGGTCTCCATCTCTACGGCCTCGACCTCCACCTCTATAATCTCTACCCCCACCTCTGGCTGGCTGGGTAGGTTGAGGGTCAGCTGGGGCCTGAATCATAGGACGAGGACCTCGCTGCTGAGAGTTGCCCGCTGCTATAGGGCAATTCCTAATAAAATGACCTGGGTCGCCACAACCGTAGCAACTCTTAGACTGATAGGGCTGCTGGCCCTGACGACCTGAATGGCCTCCACGAACACTCTGAAGAGGCTGAGCACTAATAGGAGACTGGTCTGAATAATACCCCTGAGAACCACGATCACCTGATCCACCCTGTGAAGCCTGAAGGGCGGAATGAAAAGGCCTGGAGGACTGGCCTCTATCAAAGGATTCTCTGCTACCAGAGGAAGAACCACCAAACCTGCCTGAATGACGAGGCCTCTTATCTGAAGAATAACCGCCTCCCCTAGCAAGAGCCATCTCAACTCTGCGTGCTGCATTGGCTGCCTCCTGAAATGATATGTCACTCCCCACGCCCATAGCCATCCGGAGTCTAATCGGATGATTAAGCCCATCTATAAACTTGCGGACCCTCTCCCGCTCAGGTGGGAAGTATCACCACTGCATGATGAGCCAAGTCGATAAATCTCCTCTCATATTGTGTAACTGTCATAGTGCCCTGATGGAGGCGCTCAAACTGCCTCCGAAGTACATCCCTCTGAGTAGCAGGGAGAAACTTCTCCATAAATAGTTCCGCAAACTGGTCCCATGATAAAGCTGGGGACCCTGCTGGTCGAGTCGGGCAATAATCTCTCCACCAAGTCTTGGCGGATCCTGCAAGTCTGAAGGTACAGAAGTCAACTCCGTTTGTCTCCACAATCCCCATAGTCTTGAGAATCTCATGGCAACTGAATAAGAAGTCCTGAGGATCCTCTGATGCGGCTCCACTGAATGTAGTGGTAAAAAGCTTGAAGAACCGATCAAGTCTCCATAAAGCATCAGAGGTCATAGCCGCTCCATCTCCGGCCTGAGCTGTAGCACCTGACTGAGTGGCCACTACTGGTTGAACTACTGGTGCCTCAGGCTGGGGAACTACCGGCTCCGGAGTACGTGCAACAGGAGTCTGGACCCCTCCTCCAGCCTGAGAAGTGGCTGGTGCAACTGGTAATAAGCCTACTCTGGCGACACTGTCCATAAAACCCGCTATTCTGACCAGAGCATCCCGGAGATCCGGGGTAAATAAGGCCTCTCCTAGGACCTGAGCTGGGCCCACTGGAGCTGCTGGAACCGGAACTTCCTCGTCAATCTCAATATGGGGCTCCACCTCTGGAGTAGCTGCCTGGGGCTGAGCTCTACCCCTACCCCGGCCTCTAATACGGCCTTGGCCCCTGCCCCTCACGGGAGCTGCCTGGGGCTCGGGCTGCTGGTCAGCGGACGAAGAAGCGCGTGTCCTCACCATCTGCGAAAGGACAGAATAGAAATTCAATCGGTAATTGAGGAACAAGTCGCACGACAAGAAAGAACAAATGAGAGACTCTTTCCTAACTCAATAGACTCTGGAGGACAAGTACAGACGTCTCCGTACCTACCTCTCAAACTCTACTAAGCTTGTTCGTGAGTGGTGAGACCTATGTAACCTAGAGCTCTGATACCAACTTGTCACGACCCGGATTTTTCCCCCAACATCGGGATCGTGATGGCGCCTACTCGTGGTAGCTAGGCAAGCCACTGTATTCATACTATACTGTTTTTAACACAATTTTAATTAAATAAATGTGGAATACTTTATCAAAATGGAAATAACAATTCACAAGGTGAAAATCATACTGAAATCCTCTACCCAAGACGTGGAGTCACCAACTCACGAACTACTATGGAATACTACACATAAAAGTATGAAGGAAATATAACATAATTCTGTTTGTCTCGGAACAAAGAGACTACAGCTAATAACATAAATAAAGAGAGAGACGCCGGGCCTATGGACGTCTGCAAGCTACCTCGGTCTCAAATGTGATCAACTCCCACGCAATCAATTTACTGCTGATTGCTCCTGATCGTAACCTGGACCTGTGCAAAAACGCACAGAAGTGTAGTATCAGCACAACCGACCCCATGTGCTGGTAAGTGCCTGGCCTATCCCGGCGAAGTAGTGACAAGCCTAGGACCGGACACTCACATAAACCTGTGCAATTCAATATATATATATACCACAGAATAACAAGAAATAACCAGGTATTAACACAATAAGGAATACCTTAAAGAATTCAACAATTAATCACAATTAATAATTTCACAAGGAAAAACAAAGTATAATGTAAACACAAGTAATATCACTTCAAGAAATAGCAAGCGGTTGCACGGCATCACCCTTCGTGCTTTTACTCTCATCCTCACATCCATAGTACGGCATGATCCTTCGTACATGGTTCAATAACAGGGCACGGCATGATCCTTCGTGCATAATCAATAATAGGGCATGGCATGATCCTTCGTGCATAATCAATAATAGGGCACGACATGATCCTTCGTGCATAATCAATAAATAAACACGGCATGATCCTTCGTGCATAATCAATAATAAACATGGCACGGCATTAACCTTCGTGCATAAATAAATAAACATGGCACGGCATCACCCTTCGTGCATTATCACTCTTCCTCACCCAAATAACAATCACAGTTAAGGGCAAAGAAAGAAACAGTAATTCATAAACCGTCCCATCAAGGGCAATCAATAATTATCTTCACAACAAGTCCCAACAAGGGAGAACAATAACAATTCATCCGTAATATATCTCAAAATAATCATTTTCCAACGACTCACGGTCATACTAGACGCCAGTGTATGGATGCTCGTCACCACGACCCATACACCGCACTCGATCACATAACACATAGCACATAATCCTATTCCCTCAAGCTAGGATAGAACAAACACTTACCTCGAATGCTTATGAACAATTCACTCCGTGGAAATGTCTTTTCTTTCAATTTGGCTCCAATCCAACCGTATCTATACACAATTGATTTAATATCATCAATTCTACTCAACAAACCAATTCTTAATACCAAATACAACTTTTACAACATTCTGCCATGAATAGTGAATTTCAACCCCGGGCCCACATGGTCGAATTCGGGGTTAGGACCAAAATCCGGTTACCCATTCCCCCACGAGTTCATATATATAATTTGTTTCAAAATCGGACCTCAATTCGAGGTCCAATTCCCCAATTTATGAAAAACCCTATTTTCTAACAAAAACAAGAATTTTACCATGAAAATCTTTGATTTCTTATGAAAAACATGTTTAATGATGTTAGGAATTGAAAGAATTAAGTAAAAAGTGACTTACAATCGTTTTGATGAAGAAGAAATCCTTGAAGAATCGCAAATGGGTGTTTTGGTTTTGTAAAATGTGAAGAAATGACTGAAATTCGTGTTTTTCAGGTCTCGGTGTTCGCATTTGCGAACATGGGTTCGCAATTGCGAACCCCGACCAATTTCTGGAGTTTGAAAAATAAGCTAAGGGTGGGAAGTTCGCATTTGCGAACATTTGTTCGCATTTGCGAACAGTTTGCATTTGCGAACTAATGTTCGCATTTGCGAACACATGCTGTATAAGGCAGTGTTCGCATTTGCGAACAATGGTTCGCATTTGCGAACCAAGGCAGTTGGGGAATGTTCGCATTTGCGAACTTTTGTTCGCATTTGCGAACATAGGCTGGCATTGGGGACCTTCGCAAATGCGAACAATTGTTTGCATTTGCGAACAAGGCTGGGCCAAAGGGGGCTTCGCATTTGCGATGAATGTTCGCATTTGCGAGCCTGTCCCCCTTCGCAATTGCGAGAAAACTTCGCAATTGCGAAGCCAACAGCTGGGTGAAAAACCAGCAGTTCAAAAATTCAGAGTTTCATCCAACGAGCCTATCAAATCTTTACCCGAGCCCCCGAGCTCCAAACCAAACATGTACACAACCTCAAAAACACATTATGGACTTGTTCGTGCGATCATATCGCCAATATCACTTAGTTTTAATCAAATCGAGCCTCAAACTCATGATTTTCATACTTTTGATTTTCAAAACTTCTTAACTTGGAACTCAAGGTCCAAAACATCTCAAACGACACCCAAATGTCACCAAACTTTACGGAAATCACATATATAATATTTAAGACTTGTACCGGGCGTCGGAACCAAAATACGAGCCCGATACCAAGGTCAATTAATTTATTTCCTTTAATAATTGCATCAAAAACAATTTCACATAAAAATTCATAACTTGGGCTCTAGGCCTCAGAATTCGACTCCGGACGCATGTCCAAGTCCCATATTTTTCTACGGACCTCCCGGGACCATCCAATCTCGGGTCCGGATCCGTTTACCAAAAATGTTGACCGAAGTCAACTATATCAATATTAATATCATTTTTATCCAAATTTCTCATAGAATTCATATTTTCTATCACAAAATCTTTCCGGCTACATGCTCGGATCGTGCACGTAAATCGAGGCAACATAGAATGAGGTTTTCAAGGCCTCAGAAGCTCGAAATGATTAATTAAATAAGTGATGACCCTTTGGGTCGTCACAATATGACTAATCCCATAAATGCCACTATACAGGCGAATTGCCTATGCTCTTCCCACTTGACTCGGTTAGATTTATTGCATAGCTTGTTTGTAGGGTCGTTAAATCCCCCAATATGACCATATCTATGGTAGATGAAACTCAAAGTACAAAATCCATGAGCCAAGTCTTCATTATGAACATTCCTGGCGATTTTCAGAGAATCGAGGAATCTGTGCACTGTAATTTCCCTTGGAGCCACTGGGTATTTATCCTTCAGGGGAACCTCACCTTTCCCGATATAATAAGTAATTTCATCTAATGTAGGAGTGAGCTCAAAATCTGAGAAGTGTAGAACATTATGCGCAGGATCCCAACAAGCAACGAGAGCTCGAATGATATCACCACGGGGTATTATATCCATCAACCCAGTAAGATCTTTCAGATATCGGTTGACCCAAACCTGCCCCTCTTGGCCCAGATCGTCCCACCATAACCTCAACTCCAAAGGGATTTTGTTCATTAAGGCAAAAGGGTTCATTTTGTACTGTGCTCATCCTGCAAATTTATTAAAGGCAATTTTATTTATAAAAGGGAAAAATATTTTTCAAAGACAATTTTCATTTTTTTGAAAGAATTAGCCTTTCCGGGCTATTTATATTTAAAAAAGAAAAAGACATGACTTCAAAGCGGCCATTTTTGCAAAAACAGCCTTCTGGCGTCCTTTCGGAACATTCGGCTATTTCAAAAAATAGCGTCACTTTAATTTATTGAAAACTAAAACACAACAATTTCTTTTTCATATTCTAAAAGGGTGGTTGGACCCGTCAAGCGTTGCCTACGTATCCCACCTAATGGCAAGAATCAAACCTGTGTAGTTCGGTCAGATTATTACATGACCAATTATTTCAACTGTATTACTCCACCTATTTTCAAATTTTCTTTTCAAATTCTGACAGAGTTACGACATTTTCTATTCTAAAATTTTTCTTTTTGTTTTTCAAGAATTTAGCCGGTCCGCATAATGATCCAGGACAAATAAATGCAATATATAATATGCTCGGTCTTTAATATTCCGGGTCACTTATCCTATACGGACCCAACCCCTGTGTTGAGTCACCTAAGTCAAATATGATGCAAATAATCGTCCTAAATCTAGGCTTAATATCTTGATGTTTCACATGGTGCTAGACCATGTACCCGAGTGGACAACACAAATCGAGGAGGGGGATACGTACCGAGGACCCGCGGGGTCATTCGGCTTTGTAACTTATCCGGCCTCTATTTCTTATTTATGTTATGACGCTAACAAAAAGGGGAGTCCCAACCAGTAAGCACATCCCCGTAGATAAGAAGAGAAGGGTTTTCGGCACAATTTTATATATACAACCCATGTAATATCAAAGCGGTAAACATGTAACACATTGATCAAAACATATAATGAAGTCAAATAACATGAAGAATGGCCATTCAATCGAGCTCAAATTCTTAAACCCTGAACCAAAGTTCTGGGTTGATTATCTCCAGCAGAGTCGCCAGAGCTGTCACACCTCCCTTTTTACTACCTCTTTTTTCCGAAATAGGGAATAAGGTATACCTCATTAATTACTAATATACCTAGAAAAGGATATAATAATCGTCAACGAGGAAGGTGTTTTTCCACTTTAAAGACAATCAGAACGTGATTTTATTTAGAGTTTCAGAGTCGCCACTTGGGAAGATAATGGTTTCCCAATTCACTAGTTAATCCCGAATCCGAGAAAATTGACTATGTTTAAACAGTCCGCACAACAAGAAATCCGGATAAGGAATTCTGTTAACCCGTGAGAAGGTGTTAGGCACTCCCGGATTTCGTGGTTTTAGCACGGTCGCTCAACTATCGGTTTTGACCTTATTTGATTTCGTTATATGCTTTTAAGACATGTGAATGTTTTGTTTTTGATATTTTAATGACTTGCAACATCGCGAAAATGCATTTCGAGTCACACCGCAACAAGTACGCCTGTGACTTTAACACGCTTCAGCTTCGTCGGGATTTAAGATTTGAGTCACATTAGATATGCACTCGTATTAAGGAATGTATATTTAAAATCGTTCCTATAACGACTAACGGCTTATTATACTTTAGGAGAGACCGTGAAATTTGCTAAACGGTCTTCCCGAGTCTATCACTTATTATCATTCATATGGGGGCCCCGCGTATTTTGTTCTTATACGAGGCTCGTTCCATTATTTTTCAGAAGTCCAATCCTAATAAATGCTACATTCTCTATTTTTGGTTTTTTCCCTAATTACTTTACTAAATATATTCCGAACATGCTCCTAACCCCGAAATCACCTAACAGAGTTAACGGAACCATCAGATTTCCATTCCGAGTCCATCTTCACACTGTTACGAATAAGAACCCTTTTTCAACTCTTAAGCTCTTATTTAGGGACTAAGTGTCCCAAAACACTCCGAGTCCTAACACCGAATGTCTCGGTAAACCAGAATAGTATAAATGAACTTAGGGGAAGCAGTTAATGGGTGATTGGGGCGTAAATTCCAAAAATGACCAGCCGGGTCGTTACACATACCCATTTCTCTCTATATTCTTTCGTTTTGTATTTTCAGAATTGTGTCCAAGCCCATTATTCCATTTCCAGACCTAGACATTTGTGGATTGAATTTAATAGTCCAATCTACACAACTGGGTTTCAGAAACCCAGTATATGTTAAAGCTGATTTCAGAGTCCCAAAGACGAATCTGGTTGGATCTGGGCCTATATTATCAATTGATCCCAAATCAGATAAAATAGATACAAAACAGAATTGAAATTTCCTAATCAATACACAAACGTTCATCAAACAGTAAGGTAAATTAACCAATGTCATTTTATTTCATAAGAAACTGCAGTACAAGTGTATCAACATTAATTCTGAGTTATAATTATCACTAATAAAACTTAAACAATAAGCTACTTATTTCAGCTATTTCGAACAGTGATATGATACTTAATCTGTGCAAATTGGAATTGTTATTAGTTACTGATTATAACTTACACTATTCTAAATTGTTATTAAACTAATTGAAGTGAAGAAATAGACTATAACTAAGTTGATCATTTTTAATCATCACGTTCTAGTTCCTGAGGTTAATTTGATTACCATTCAGATTATGAAGCTAGTATTATCTAGGTGAATTGATTTTACTAGTTAATCTGTTTTTAAACTAAATTTTAGGCTGATTATGACTACGTGTACTCTACTCTACTATATCTATTACATTATTCAAGGCTCATATATACTTAACTATTATAGTTGTTCCTATCAAATTACAGAAGATCTAGTAGATAATAAACATAAAATCATCAAAAATACAGCAGAAGTTTCCATCCGAACAACTGATGGCATTTTCATTTAATATCCAATAGTATAGAACAATAGAAGACTCTAGTTGAACTCCAAAATTTGTATTCGATTTAATTCAGAATTTTTACTCTCTATCTATGGTGTATAACTCTTAATTTGTACTTCAGAATGTTTTTCTCTGAATTTCTAGAATCCAACCGTTTTTCATGCTTAGATGAAGCATATTTAAAAGTGATTTGGGTGAAATTTTGAGGGGGAAATTCAAAATTCTTATTATTAGTTCCCTCCCCTTAATTCTCTTATTAATTACAGTTTGGTACCCCTATTTCCGGATCGAAATGCCTTCCACCCCTTGCTGGAAGGTTCTATGGAATTCTTTTCGGTTCTACTAAGGGCATATTACTATGGTGCCCTCACTTGCTAAGGATTATCACAGTTATACCTTTTTACTAGTCCTGTTTTACCCTTTATTTTGTGTTTAATTACAGAAATACTAAGCCTTAAAGTCTATTTTGTCCCTATAGGCTCTATCAAATTCATAATTATACCATTTCTTATTCCCTTTGTACCCTTATTGTTTCTTGTTATTTACCCGACCTACTAAGGTCAGGGTATCTTAGGTTTATACTTATTTAACTACTGGCCATTATCTTCTAAATCATTTAAGACTTGGCCAGAGTTTAACCTTAGTTCCTTTTCAGTTTTAGCCTCTTTCAATTGACTTTAAAATGTAACCCTTTTGTTATCACTAGCTAATCAGAATTAACTTGCAGACTTAGCCAACTTTATTAACTTTAACTGACCAGTCTTAGATTGCAGACCTATCCACTCTAATATTTCAGGAACATACTAATTATTTTTAATAATAGCTAGATTACTAACTAACATGTCTTTACAGCTATAACCAATACCACAAAGCACAATAGGATTTAACATAGTCTAACATATGAATCCATTACAAATATAGCCAATTTATGTCGGTTTGCACACATAGCCCCAATCAAAAATCATTCATCATTTAACCAGAACTCAGAGGGAAATTTGATAGTGGTTGAATCCCAATTAACTAAATTGTAATTTCAAACTTAGGCACAGTGAACAGATCAAACATAAAGAAACATATTCGAAACAAGTTTCATGTGTTGAACTTATAGAAAACCCTAAGGAGCTAAAACATATCGATAAATGAGATTATCATAGGCCAGTGATAAAAATACCCAGAAGACTAACAGTTAAGAACATGAAAAATATCTCATTCAGAAGATTTAAAAGATGAACAGTCAAAAATATGCTAGAATCATATACAAAAGTCTTTTGAAGACAAATAAACAGAAAATATGCAAGAGATTGAATACCGAGCAATTAGAAGACGAAATAAGCAGAAAACATGCCAGAGATCAAATACAGAAAATAAAGAAGGCAAATAAACAAAAAATATGCAAAAGAAAACTTAAGATAAAAGCACAGAAGGCCGGGAACTTAGCTTTGCAGGATTTGTCTCTTGTTCTTTTCCTTTCTTTCTTTTCTTTTTCTTTTCTTTTTGTTTTCTTTTACCCATGCTTCAAGATTTCAGAGACATGAAGTCTGATTTTTCCAGATTTTCCTCAAATGATTCTATTTTTGGGTTTTTGGTAGTAGAAGAGTGTTCAGGGTGTTATTGGGGTGTATTTGGGGGTGGGTTGTGTTTGGGTGTTCGCCGGAGGTAGGATTCCAGCGAACTTCTTTGGAAGATTCGAACAAATCCAGGCCGATTCGAAGGAAACCATTTATATGGGGTGAAAGATCCCCTCAAAGTGGTTAAGGGGTGTAAATCTGGAAGGCTGGATCATAGATTGAAGGTCACCGACAAAAGCTCCGGTGACAGAACTTTCAAGAACAAAGGTTTTTCTGGGTTTTCTAAGGTTTTCATGGAGGTCTTGGTGAGAAAGAGAGAAAGAAAGTGGTTTGAGGTTGGTTTGTGGCCGGAGGTGGCCATGGATTCTGGCCAGTCTCCATTGGAGACGATGAAGAAGATGAGGGAGAAGGAAGACCGGCGGCTAGGGTTTGTTAATGTGTGTATTGATTTCGTCTTTGAATGTAGAGACATTGTTTATATACTCCCTTGGGCCTGGGCGATCCAGGCCTTTGGATCATTTTTTATCAATGGCCAGGATTAATTATCCTTAGACGCCATCGTTAGATTAAATGAGAGATTTCCCGGCCTCCGTTGGATCTTCAGATATGGACGGCCATGATTGATTCTTAAAGCTACATCATTTAATTATTTAAAGAGACTCAATAGCATTCGTATGATCAACTTATTTGGACGGCCACGATTTAATATTTTAACGACACCGTTTCATTTATGTTCACACCGCCTCACATTTTCCGTTGGATCAATATCTCAATGGTTAAGATTTAGTCGCCCTCTACGTCGTCATTTTGATTCAATCTTTGGACTGTACGACCAATTTGTTGGACTGTTACACTTTGGGCCTGGATTTGACCCAATTTTATTGTATATTTGTGTATTTCCTTGTGTATTAATTTTGTATATTTCTTTTGTATTTTATTTTCTCTTTTTGTATTCATTTTCAATTGTTAATTCTCTTTTATTTTCCTATTTTTTCTAATTTTACTGGTATTTTTATGATATTTTTTGTTATTTTCTTTAATTTCCCGATATTTTTGTATTTTTGTTATTTTTCTTTAATTTCCTTATTTTTTGTGACATTTTCTAATTAAATCTTTTTTTGTTGTTTTTAATTTCAAATTATTTCAATCACAATCACACAATTTATTTCAATTAAACACATAATTGCACATCAAAAATTTTATTTATTTTTATATTGGAATTTGTTTGCTTAGGGCAATAATCACGTGCTCACATATGCATGTACATACTATTTTGAGGATATTTTGAGTATATAAAAATAAATAGGGCAAAATGGGTATCGACAGTCGCCCCTCTTTAGCCGGGAAGGATGAAAGAGTTGTTGGGTAAAGATATGATGGCCAATTTTGACCAGAAGTGGCATTTTGAAAATAATTTGACTGATCTCTGGTTCTGAGCTACCTAGATATCCTTGGTTTTACAAGAATCAGGTCGTATGTAGTTCAAGATCAGTCAATGGAGTATGCTGATGGAGACTCTTCAAGTATGGACGCAATATTAAGGTTGGGATGACAGGTTAAGGTCTAATAGGCCTGCGGGAACAAGAGCGAGATTGCTTCTGCTGGTCGTTGCTAGCCGTTATACCTGCAAGTGAGCAATACAGACATATATTATGCATAAACTAAAACATGATGCAAGTTCCCGTTGGACCATGAATGTTGTCCTTGGATGATTAAGATGACGTCCTCGGGCCATGGTGTCCTGGGCCGTAAAGTGCAAAATTAAAGGATTTGCAGGCTATGAAATGACGTTCTCGGGCCATGATGATGGTGGATCCGAACCATGATGCCATTGAATATTGATTTGCTAGATATAAAGTGGGGTCCTCGGGTCATGGCATGGCATTCTCGGGCTACGAAGATGATGCCTTCGAATAAAGATGCCTTTGGATAATTTGGCGATGTTTCAGCCCATAATGCAAGATTTTGTGGTATTTCAGCCGATGCAAAAGCAAAAATGGCGATATTTCAGCCGACGGAAATTTAAATAAAATGGGCGATATTTCAGCTGATGTGAAAAGTAAAATGGTAGTATAATGGCTAGCAGAAAACATAAATAAAGTTTGGCAATATTTCAGCAGATTGCAAGATATAAGTAAATGTGGTTATATTTCAACCGTGCAAGAAAGATAAGGTGGAGATATTTTATCCATGCAAGATATAAGTAAACGTGGCGATATTTCAGCTGTGCAAGAAAGATAAGGTGGCATTATTTGAGCCATGCATGTAGAGGTATAGCTTACCTCGGAAGGTAGAAAACAGCCATATGCAATGTAGGAAATGCAGATGGAGACAACACTTCATATCGTAAGGAAGAAAGGTAGCCTTCTACAATGCAAGAAATGTAGACAGAGACAACGCTTAGTCTCGGAAGGCAGAAAGGTAGCCCTATGCAATGCAGGGAATGTAGATGGAGACAATGCTTAGTCTCGAAAGACAGAAACATTGCCTTATACAATGCAGGGAATGTAGATGGAGACAAAATTTAGTCTCGAAAGGCAGAAAGGTAGCCTTATACAATGCAAGAAATGTAGATGGAGACAACATTTAGTCTCGAAAGGCAGAAAGGTAGCCTTATGCACTGCGTGAAATGCAGATTGCAATAAAGATTCTTGGCTAATTGTTGGTAACTGATTGTGATATTGCAGATGCTAGGGAATATTATGTGTGGACAACAAAATGCGAATAGGTGTGATGGTTCCAGGCGATAGCGTAATACATTAAGTGTTTCTTGTGACTTGGGTGCCTGCAACCAAAGAAAACCGTGAGTTTGGTAACGGGGAAAGGTTAGTTCATTTTCCCGTGGCCTCCGACGTTGCATCCATCATTTGGGTAGCGTTACTAAACAACAATTGTCACAGTTCTGCATGATTTACAAATATATTGTCTGTGGAAAAAAGTTTTGTTTAAATTAACCAACGACTGCAACGTGGTTCAAAATATTGCATCTTCTCCCACTTCGGAAGTTTGAGGGTCCTCCTCAAAATTCTTCCCCAGTTTGCTGTGCTGGCGCCTCTTACGGCTACGCTGAACAAATGAAAAATCCACTCCGGAATTTTGAGGGTCCTCCTTAAAATCCCGCCACAGTTTACAAAGGTGACGTCCTTGACGATGAGCGGCTAAAGACTGCCTTCGGAAATTTGAGGGTCCTCTTCAAAATTCTGCCCCAGGTTCAATAATAGAGGAAAATGAAGATTTTATTAAATTGTGACCGAACCTATAGGGCTTCCTACTTATCCCCTCTTAAGTGGGAATCAGGTCTGGCACAGTTCATATTACATCATAAAAAAATCATAAGTGGTTCCACATAGTATCGTTTCACTACATCTGAATTAATTGGCTTTGGCCAGACCTCTCCGTCCATTTCTGTAAGAATAAGGGCTCCTCCAGTTAGAACCCGTTGAACCATGTACATAAATTTCTAGTTGGGAGAGAATTTCCCCTTGTCTTCCTCTTGATATGGGAATATTTTCTTCAACACCAGCTTCCCCATTATAAACGTTCTTGGCTTAACTCTTTTGTTGAAAGCTTTGGACATTCTGTTCTGATACAAGTGACTGTGGTAAACTGCATTAATTCTTTTCCCATCTATAAGGTCTTATTGCTCGTAGCGACCTTTTACCCATTTTTCATCGTCCAACTCTACTTCTTGTATGATCCTCAAGGAGGGAATTTCTTCCTCGGCGAGGTTGACCACCTATGTACCATAAACCAACATGTAGGGAGTTACTCCGGTCGATGTGTGGACTGTGGTATGGTATCCTACTAAGGCAAATAATAACTTCTCATGCCATTGTTTTTGACTTTCGACCATCTTCCTTAGTATCTTCTTGATATTCTTGTTGGCCGCCTTTACAGCTCCATTCATCTGAGGCTTGTAGGCAGTAAAGTTCTTGTGTTTGATCTTGAACGCCTCACACATTGCTTTCATTAAATCGCTATTGATATTGGAACCATTATCATTGATGATTGATTCTGGAATCCCGAATCTGCAAATAATACGATCACAGACGAAATCTGCTGCAACTTTCTTAGTCACCGCCTAGTATGATACTGCTTCAACCCATTTATTAAAGTAATCAATCGCTACCATGATAAATTTGTGCCTATTTAATGTTGCAGGCTTGATAGGTCTGATAACATCCATTCTCTAGGCAGAAAATGGCCACGGTAAGCTAGTTTTAGTAAGCTTGTTTGGAGGCACCTTTATCATGTCTACATGTATCTGACATCGATGGTGTTTGCGAACATATTGGATATAGTATGTTTCCATAGTCATTCAAAAATACCCTACTCGAAGTATCTTCTTTGCTAAGACAAAACCATTCATATGTGGTCCGCATGTCTAATAGTCTGGATGATTCCTTTGCTTCGGAACACCTTAGCAAATCTAAATCGGGAGTCCTCTTGTACAATATTCCTCCGTTGTTAAAAAAGTTGTTGAACAACCTCCGAAGTGTGCGCTTTGAGTAGCATTGGCAAGTTCTGGATACTTTCGTGTTGTCGAGTACTCTTTAATGTCGTGGAACCATAATTTTCTATACGCTTCTTCCTTAACGTGAGCACAATAAGCTGGCTGATCATAAATCCTTACTGGGATGGGATCAATAAAATTTGTGTCTGAGATTGTAGATGGCCTCTAATAAGGAATACCAGGCCTCGTACGGGGTAAACTTCTTACTGAGATTGTAGACGGTCTGCTCCTTTCTTCCCGTTTCATCATGTTATTCCAGAACACAACCAAATGCTCTATCCAAAATTGCAAGATAAAGCAATAAGGGACTTTCTAGCTCAGACGGAACCAAGACTGGCGTTGACAGGTATTTCTTGATTATGTTAAAGGCTATTTTACAATCGTCGGTCCTTCTAGTACTAGCGTCTTTCTTTATCATTTTAAAGATGGGTTTACAAATGACTATGGACTAGGCTATGAACCGGATGATATAGTTGAGTCTTCCCAAGAAACTCATCACGTCATTCTTCTTCTTTGGCGCTGGAAATTCTTGGATGGCTTTGACCTTTGATGGGTCCAATCCTATACCTCAACGACTTACGATGAAGCCCAGTTTTTTGGTAGGAACCCCGAATGCACACTTGGCTAGATTCAGTTTCAGATTGTTTCTTCTCAGTCTGTTGAAGAATTTTCTTAAATCATCCAAATGATCAGTGGCTTTCTTGGATTTGACGATGAAATCATCCACATATACATCGATCTCCTTGTGTATCATGTCATGAAAGATAGTAATCATGGCTCTTATATAGGCGGCGCCAACATTTTTCAACCCAAATGGCATCATTTTGTAGCAATACATTCCCCACGGCGTGATGAAAGCCATTTTCTATGCATTCTCCTCGTCCATCCATATCTGATGATACCCAGCGAAATAATCAACAAAAGACTGCAACTCATGCTTAGTGCAGTTGTTGATAGGAATATGTGTGTTTGGGGAAGTCATCTTTGGGACTGGCCCGGTTGAGATCCCGACAGTCGACACAGATTCTGACCTTCCCGTCTTTCATTGGTATTGGCACGATGTTGGCTAACCATGTTGGATATTCTACTACACTGAGAACCTTGTCTTTGACTTGCTTAGTAACCTCTTCTTTGATTTTCAAACTCATGTCGGGTTTGAATTTCCTGAGCTTCTATTTAACTGGAAGACAAGTTGGATCTGTTGCCAGTTTTTGAGCTACAATGGACGTGCTGAGGCCGGTCATATCATCATACAACCAGGCAAATATGTCCTCATATTCTTTCAAAAATTCTGCATATTCCTCCATTTCTGATGACGACAAGTGAACACTGATGCGAGTTTCTTTGACATTCTTTGTATTTCCCAAATTAATGGCCTCAATCTCTTCCAGGTTGGACTTAGGTCTATTCTCAAAATTCTCAACTTCTCTAATGACCTCTTTGGGTTTCTCATCTTCTTCTAAGTCCATATTCTTTTGTTGCATTTGTTCGTTGCAAGTCACAGTTGTTGGTTCATCATCAAGGTAAATAATAGTAATGCTGTATAAAATAGAGTAAATGATAGAGAAAATAATAAGCAAGATATATGTGATAAACTGAAATGCTTTGATTAATTCCATAATTGTTTGAAACATCGGAGCTATTTTCGAAATAAAAGACAATGCAGAAAGAAAATCAACAAGTAAAGTATGATAAAAATGAGATGCATAGTCCTTTTGTTTAGCCTTGCTACCTCGTAGCGTTCCAGGCCCTGATGGTCCTAATTGACCAACTGCTGAGGCGGTCTCCTTTTTTTACAGCTTGTACAGAAGAGCCTTCCTCCCCCTCCTCCTCGAAAAGCACACAGCAGTCCATATCATCATCCCCCACGAACAAATTCTTCATGGCTGCCAATGCCTCATCTACTTCTGACCTATATATAGTATCTACCGGTTGGAAGGTCTGCTCCAAGCTACGTATCGGAAATCCCAACGGATAGTAGGGGACGCACAATGGTGGCGACTAGTTCAAGAACTCCTCCCAAGTATAACCGTACCCTAAGCCAAATGTGGTACCATGCTTCTTTAGCTTGATTGGCTTAGTGATCCCATGATGATTTCTGCCAAGTCCCTTTCCAGGCTGTACCCACACCAATTCATGATACTTTCAATCTCGTTGTCCCACCACTTATCCATATCTATAGCATTGACCCTTTCGATATGGTGGTATGCTTCTCTGCCTATTCTCCTTCTTCCCCCTATCATTAGGACGGTCTGGCGACCATATATGGGTTTGCTACTATCGCCATGAATGATCACTTCTTGGTGGTTCCATTCGAACATTACCGCCTGATGTAGTATCGATGCTACGGCTCCAGCAGCATAGAACCAGGGGAGTCCTAACAAGAAGTTATAGGATGTCGGGACGTCTATCACTTGGATGTCGATGTCGAACTATGTTGGTCCCATTTGCAAGCATAAGCTGAGTTCTCAAATAGTAGATCTTTGGGACCCATCAAAGGCCTTGACATTGATAGCCCCATCTTTGATCTCGTGTAGTCTTTTCCCCAGAGTTCGGAGAGTTACAAGTGGATAGATGTTGATGCTCGATCCTCCATCAATCATGACTCTGGTGATGAAATAATCTTGGCATTGCACGGTGATGTGTAGTGCCTTGTTGTGGCTCAAACCTTCTGGTGGAAACTCGTCTTTGTAGAAGGTTATTTTATGGATCTCCAGCACTTGCCCCACCATATTCGCCATTTCACCCCCGGTTATATTACTGGGCACAATGGCTTCACTAAGTATCTTCATTACATTCCCGTGAGCGTCTAATTCTGCAGAAGAGCCGGGATAGAAATCCTTGCTGGTGTTTTGTTCAACTATTCAGTGACCGAGTACTCCTTAGCCTGTACTTTCCTCCGAAGATCATTAGGCCCTATTTCAATAGGGTGTCTCGGGGCTTGCTTATCGGATTCAGCTAGGTGCTCTTAGGTGTAGACCCTCCATATTCTAGTTATTCCTTGCGTGGAAATTTTTTCTCATATCCGGGTCTTTCCTCTCCTCCAGGCTTTGACAATGTAATCCCCTGGTACGACATTTAAGTGGAATGGTGTTATATCAGTCATTACCACTGGAATAGGCCCCTTTGGTGGTAGCACAACAACTTCAAAGGGTGTAGGTGCCTTTGGAACTCCAAACTGAACCTCGATCAGCCCGGATGTCTTTGCAGATGGAGATGCTTCAAATTCAAGAAGTATAGACATATTTAGTTCATCGTCCCTGGAGGGCTGTTTCTGCACAACAATTGGGTTAAGGGTAACCGCTGGTTTCTTTGGTTCAACCCTTCAGCAATCAAACTTATCGACTCTTTGGGGTCCCAATCATCCTCGATCTCAATCATATGAATGTATGCACATTTGTGGTTAGGTAGGGGGTTCTTATGAACATTAGGTGTGGGATCTTTTGCTACAATTACCTTATTGTCGATCAGGGTCTAAATCTTGTCTTTCAATGAATGACACTTGGTAATGGTGTGCCCCTTCATGCCGGAGTGATAGTCACGGGTCTTGTTAGGGTTGATCAACAGGGAGGGATTTTCTGGAGCTGTGGCTGGGATATGAGTGACATAACTAGCAGTCTTATATCTCTCATATAGCTGGTCAATTGGCTCAGCGATGGCTATGTATTGTCTGGAGGTTTGCGGTAAAACTTTGTCTGGGTCTTGATAAATTTTAGCGGGTAGGTGCTGATTGGTAATGAGAGGGTTGAGCGTTATAATGTTTGTAAGTAGGTGTTAGTTGAGAGTATCTAGGTGAGGTGGGCTGATATGTGAGAGACGGAGAGGATTGGTAAACTGGAGATGGACAGGAAGGTGCGGGTGCTTGGTAATTCGAGATGGGCAAATATATAAGTGGAGGTGACAGGTAAGTGTTGTATTTTGGTGGTCATTTGGCTCCCTATGCAACCATCACTGCACTCACATATTTCTTCTTAAACGTGCCACCAGTCTACAATGCCTTATTGGTGGTTTCCAATGCTTCAAGATTTGTAACCATGCCATTCTTAATGCCCTATTCGATTCGTTCTCCAAGTTTGATGATATTCGTGAATTTATGACCCTTGATCAACATCAACCTCTCGTAATATTGGGGATCCTAAGCCTGGTCGAAGAATCTGTTCATTTGTTCTTCTTCCAGGGCCGGCCTGACCTTTGCAGCTTCTGACCTCTAACGAGTGGCACACTCGCAAACATTTTTGGTGGGCTTCTTCTTCAAATTATGCATGTAGAACATATCTGGGGCATTCTCGGTATTGAACCGGAATCTATCCATGGAGTCTGATGCCATGCCTGCCCAACTCGTCCATTTCCTTGGGTACTGACTGATATACCACGATAGTGCATCTTCCCTTCAAGCTCCTCATGAAAAGCTTTATGTGGATTTTCTCATCTCTTCCAACCCCAACTAATTTATCACAAATGTTCTTTAGGTGGACTCTGGGATCTCCAATTCCATCAAATATTTGAAACTTGGGCGGTTTGTACCCCTCCGGAAGTTCAACATCTAGTTGAATGCACAAGTCTTTATAGTTCAGCCCCTCAATACCTTTGCTACCTTCCACACCCTCGACCCGAGTAGTTAACTTAATGAGTTAGACTGCTAAGTTCCTGATGAGTTAGTCTTTTTCATTAGACTCAAGTGCATTTGAGATTGGTTAGGTGTAGTGCGGTACAATTTCCACAAAGATAAGAATGTTATGGAGGTGGTCGTTTGTGGTGTTTGGTGGCTCGGGAATGATCAATGGAGCATTGTTGCATGTGTTGCATGTTGAGAGTGAGTAGGCTGTATTTGTAGTTATGGGGTGTTTTATGGAGGTACGAAGTTTTGGGTTTTGACATCAGGAGCAGCAAGAGAGAATGATAGGCTTGCCAAGTTCCTAACTTGGTCCAACTCTTCCTGGAATTTCAGCAATTTCTGCTCAAGATCAGCAGCAGTTCCCTTACCAATTGGGGTACCCTGAGATGTTTCCTCCCTTTCAATCTCCATTCTTCCTTTGTTCTTGTTCCGGACAGGACTTAGAGGAGGAGGTCCCTTGGACTTTATGGAATATGCTGATGGTGCCAGAATGCACGAACTAACCTTTGGGGAGGGGAATAAAAAATAAAAGAAAAACAAAAGGTAACAAGTTAGTGCGGGTTCTGAGGAAAAATGTTGGAGTATTTAAACACATTGTGCGAGAATATAAATCGCATCCTAATATTAGTGCCTCGTTGTGCCCGAGGTAGGCCTAGCGACGAATAGTTTTGGAGAACATATAATGCTAAATGCCTCATTTTATTGATAAAAATAAGACAAATCCAAAATGACAAAAAATAAAATGTCACTAGTGGACTTATTACATCATTAAAAATAAAGAATAAGCGACTCCTAACTACTTGGTCTCCGAAGGACCTTCCCCAGATTTGGCATCTTTGTCTCCCTAGAACAGCTCCACCAACTCGTGTAGTCCTAGTAGTAAGTAGGCTCGAGCAAGATGTCCGCCTGCATTTCCTTTAGCGTTTTGGCACTTTTCGATCCTCTTGATGAACTTTCCTTCCAGCTCTACTAGACCCCACTCCAAATCCCCTAGCCGGTTGTTGGCATTGACATCCATTTCTTTCCAGTCCTCAATAAATTTTTGGTGGGCTTCATGTATTTCCTTATGCTCACTTTCACACTCTCGAATTCTCTTACGTAGTTTATTGTACTTAACCCGTGCTTTAACGTACTTGTCAATAATCCTGTGACCCTGAACAAGCCCAGGGCTACCCATGCCATTGTCTTTTAACCAAACCGAATAGTGCGGTACAAAACAGGCGTGATACTTGTCTTTCTCAATAGATTCTTTCTCATAAATGATCTTGCAATGCCACAAATGCTAAGATTGGAACCTGTGAGGGCTATCGTCATCCTGGAAATCGGCCCTGAGGTGACTTGTCTTAGCGACCCTTGGTATGATTTATTTTCTTCCATCTTGCCTCATGGCTCGGAGAGGAACGTAAGGATAATTTTCTCTCAAACCAATCAGTATGAGAAATGGTGCATCAAGGGACCGAACAATGAACTCATCCATGGGGAACCATTCAAACATCCACTATACCTGGTCGTCTTTTAGATTTTCGAATAATTCAACCCATCCTCTGGCATCCTCTGGCTGAGCTAACATTTTAGGCATGTAATTCATACGTTTTTACTGGTGGAAGGCAATATGATCATCCCAATCCCCATGTAAGATATCTTTGTTGTATTCCCGTTTCTGGAGGTGTTCCATGAGCCATAGCTGAAGTAATAAGTTACAACCCTCAAAATGATTGCCTTGTTGATGATAGTTGCTCATGTCACGGTATATATCCGCAATTATCATGGGTACTATGCTGAAAGTCTGTACACTAATCCCTTCCATCGAAGTCTAGGTTACCATGGCTAGTCTAGTATGAATCCTAGCCTTCTTCATAGGGAGCACAATTATCCCCAAAAAGCAAAACATGAAGACAAAAACCCTTCTATGGACATGCCCCAAAGAGGTGATAGCAAATTCATCTGAATAGGTGCGGTATGACTTGTTATAGTTGTACCTCTCGTATAGATAGTCAATTAAGATTTAGGAGTCTTTCAAACATGTTAGGTATGGATTCTTTTTCAAACCCATCATCTTAAGAAAACCCCTTCCTTTGCAATTCTCGAGCATGAGCAAACCCGGCATCTCCCAAGGAATTTTGGCTAAACCTCCTATCTCTTGAAGTAAAGGAGTCATTTCGAGGTCACCAAAGTGGAGCATAGACTTGTCACTATCCCAAAATAGTATCACAGCCTCTATGATTCTGTTGTTTTGTTGAATCCCTAGGAGGAAAGGCATATTCCCTAAGCATTTGCGGACAAGTGTTAGATCCTTAGAATGGAGGTCATTCCACCAACTCACCAGCCTTGAGTGGACGTTGGTCACCATGACAAATCTGGGAATCTCGCACCTCATTTTTTGCAAAATAGAGTGTTAGGACCTTAACCTCACCAGACTTGACTATTTAAATCAATAATTAGCATAGCAAGCACTTAGGTTCTTCAAATAAATGCACAAAACATGTAGGCCTCCATTTGTGTTTCAAGAAAATTCGGTGGAATTTTGACAAGACTATCTTAATGAGTCATTATGGGGACAATATAACTGACTCATCTAGGTTTGACCATGATGCATGTAAGATGTAAATGGAGTAAGGTTTATATTGGGGTATTAGAATGGTACCCTTGAGCGGTCCACTTAAGAGAGAAAGGCACGAAACTGTCGACTGCACCTCTGATCGACTGGTTTTACCGCAAATATTCCTTTGCAAAATTTATGGGGGTAATAGTATTGGATATGCACAAATACTCACTATAAGCGTTGCTATAGTATCAATTTGGCACGAGTGGAATATGATGTTGAAGATTCAGTTTACAAGAATGAAACATGTTGACATGTATTTTCACGTTCATACAATAAGGTTTAGAATAATTGCTTGCAAAAATACAATAGTATTGATGGAAAGCAGTAATTAAAGAAAAATATAGAAAAACAACAAGTCAGTTTCAAATAAAGGTATCAAACAAAAACAATAAAGTCAGATATAGCATGTAATGGTAAAACTCTAAAATACCAAGAAGAGTCGCCATGCTGTCGACGCCCCATTTTTCCTCGCGGAATTGGCTTCAGGAAATTTTGGGAAGACAACTCTATTCCCATTTGGGAATTGGCTTTTGTATTTTGGAGAGTCGCCACCTAATGATTATTGTGCATTAGGACACTATTAGAAGAATTAAAGATGAAAACCTGAGTTGGGTAAGATCTTGAAATTATCTTGAGGGGAAGGTATTAGGCACCCCTCAAGATCCACTAGTGTGGTTTACGGCTATGCTACAATTGTGACTCTAAATGCAAGCAGACAAATAAACAATCAAGCATTGCAAACATTGGAAACAGTTACAAATAAGAACATGAAAAGGATTTAAAAGTGCTTAAATTTGGAAGAGAACATTTTTGTGATATAAGAAGAGTTACACAATGAAGGGAGCGATCAAATAAATGATCTAAATAACTTAAGGAAATAAACAAAGATGGAAGTTTGAAAAGGTTTGGACAACTCTTGAAAAATCTGAAACAACAACTAATAAAGTGGGAGGGGGTCCCAGGTTTATACATTACATGGATCCTTCGCACAACACGGGTACCCGATCGTACTCACAGTGTTATCGTGTAATCATCATCTCCATGTCTACCCTTCCCACCATGTTAAGGTGTTGGAGCACGAAATGATATTGTTTGCCTATTGCATGCTATTACCTATCCCAAACTACCAATCCCGGTGTATTAGTTCTTCTAATCCAGAAAGGAAAGAAAGGGATGGGAGGATTTATGGAGTTTAAAGGATAAATTTCTAGCTCGACATTCAAAAGAAGTAACAAATAATGGGACGAATAAATAGGCAAATAAGGCTAAAGTAAACCCCAGAAGAGAAACAATCATATAGTTTAGCATGCCTTGACAAATACTGATTTGGTCTTAGATTAAACTTAAGTGGTAGGCGGATAAGTTCAACACATATATTTAGATAAAAAGTCTGCATTAGGAAACTCGGATATAATTGAGGCATTTAACGCGAGTTGTTTAAAATTCACTGATTTTAGAAGGTTACTAATGAAGAAGTATTTTGAAATAGAAAAGGGAGGTACAGACTTAGGACCGTATTTATAAAATTAATTTAAAAAAGGATCAGCGCACTATTTAAATTCTAAAATACAGAAAGAGTAGTTGTTGGAATCCAGAAGGGATAGAACCTTTTAAAGTAAATTGAAAAACTAATTAAAAACCAATATGTTCAGGGACTGGTTTGAAAAGAAATACATTTGGGTAGAGTAAAAAGATGTGCAACTTTTGAAGAACTCAATTTTGGGGACAAATGCACACTATTTTTGAAGAGTTTTATCAAAGATTATATTCTAAAAAATGTTACTGAATTAGGCGTTTAAGAACCAATTAATCTATAATTAATGCTTTTAAAAAGGGCCAAACGTGTTTGATGCAAGATCCTATAGACATAATGTCTATATTATCAATTTTAGCACTTGTTAATGAACTTTTGAAAATATATTTGTTAATGTCACGACCCGGATTTTCCCCCAATATCGGGATCGTGATGGCGCCTACTCGTGGTAGCTAGGCAAGCCACTGGTATTCATACTATCCTGTTTTTAACACAATTTTAATTAAATAAATGCGGAATACTTTATCGAAATGGAAATAACAAATCACAAGGTGAAAATCATACCGAAATCCTCTACCCAAGACTTGGAGTCACCAACTCACAAACTACTATGGAATACTACACATAAAAGTCCGAAGGAAATATAACATAATTCTGTTTGTCTCGGAACAAAGAGACTACAGCTAATAACATAAATAAAGAAAGAGACGCCGGGCTTGCGGACGTCTGCAAGCTACCTCGGTCTCAAATGTGATCAACTCCCACGCAATCTATTTACTGCTGCTACTGCTCCTGATCGTATCCTGGACCTGTGCAAAAACGCACGAAGTGTAGTATCAGCACAACCGACCCCATGTGCTGGTAAGTGCCTGGCCTATCCCGGCGAAGTAGTGACGAGCCTAGGACCCGACACTCACATAAACATGTGCAATTCAATATATATATATATATGTGTACCACAAAATAACAAGAAATAATCAAGTAATAACACAATAAGAAATATCTTAAAGAATTCAACAACTAACCACATTTAATAATTTCACAAAGAAAACAAAGTATAATGTAAACACGAATAATATCACTTCAAGAAATAGCAAGCAATTGCACGGCATCACCCTTCGTGCTTTTACTCTCATCCTCACCAAATAAACAAATAAAGTACACGGCATCACCCTTCGTGCTTTTACTCTCATCCTCACCAAACAAACAAATAAAGTACACGGCATCACCCTTCGTGCTTTTACTCTCATCCTCACATCCATAGTACGGCAGGATCCTTCGTACATGGTTCAATAACAGGGCATGGCATGATCCTTCGTGCATAATCAATAACAGGGCACGGCATGATCCTTCGTGCATAATCAATAAATAAACATGGCACGACATTAACCTTCGTGCATAAATAAATAAACATGGCACGGCATCACCCTTCGTGCGTTATCACTCTTCCTCACCCAAATAACAATCACAGTTAAGGGCAGAGAAAGAAACATCAATTCATAAATCGTCCCATCAAGGGCAATCAATAATTATCTTCACAACAAGTCCCAACAAGGGAGAACAATAACAATTCACCTGTAATATATCTCAAAATATCATTTTCCAACGACTCACGGTCATACTAGACGCCGGTGTATGGATGCTCGTCACCACAGCCCATACACCGCACTCGATCACATAACATATAACACATAATCCTATTTCCTCAAGCTAGGATAGAACAAACACTTACCTCGAATGCTTATGAACAATTCACTCCGTAGAAATGTCTTTTCTTTCAATTTGGCTCCAATCCAACCGTATCTATACACAATTGATTTAATAACATCAATTATTACTCAACAAACTAATTCTTAATACCAAATACCACTTTTACAACATTCTGCCATGAATAGTAAATTTCAATCCCGGGCCCACATGGTCGGAATTCGGGGCTAGGACCAAAATCCGGTTACCCATTCCCCCACGAGTTCATATATATAATTTGTTTCCAAATCGGACCTCAATTCGAGGTCTAATTCCCCAATTTATGAAAAACCCTATCTTCTAACAAAAACAAGAATTTTACCATGAAAATCTTTGATTTCTTATGAAAAACATGTTTAATGATGTTAGGAATTGAAAGAATTAAGTAAAAAGTGACTTACAATCGTTTTGATGAAGAAGAAATCCTTGAAGAATCGCAAATGGGTGTTTTGGTTTTGTAAAATGTGAAGAAATGACTGAAATTCGTGTTTTTCGGGTCTCTGTGTTCGCATTTGCGAACATGGGTTCGCAATTGCGAACCCCGACCAATTTCCGGAGTTTGAAAAATAAGCTAAGGGTGGGAAGTTCGCATTTGCGAACTTTTCTTCGCATTTGCGAAGCCAAGGCAAAACTGGGAAGTTCGCATTTGCGAACTATTGTTCGCAATTGCGAACACAAGCTAAATATGGGGAGGTTCGCATTTGCGAACTATTGTTCGCATTTGCGAACCCAGGCGGAATAGTGGCCAGTTCGCATTTGCGAACTATAGCTCGCATTTGCGAACACAAGCACAGTAGGGTCAAGTTCGCATTTGCGAACTATTGTTCGTATTTGCGAACTCAGGCACAATAGGGGGGAGTTCGCATTTGCGAACTATTGTTCGCATTTGCGAACTCTGCAGAATAGTGGGGAGTTCGCATTTGCGAACTATTGTTCGCATTTGCGAACTCTGCAGACCAGTTGCAGACAACAACTTCTAACATGAAAAATTGACCTCGTGGCCTATCCAAAGTTCACCCGAGCCCTCGGGGCTCCAAACCAAATATGCACATAACCTCAAAAACACATTATGAACTTGTTCGTGCGATCACATCGCCAATATCACCTCGTTTTCATCAAATCAAGCCTCAAATGCATGATTTTCATACCTTTAGTTTTCAAAACTTTCAAACTTGGGACTCAAGGTCCAAAACCTCTCAAACGACATCCAAATGTCACCAAACTTTACAGAAATCACATATATAATATTTAAGACTTGTACCGGGCGTCGGAACCAAAATACGAGCCCGATACCAAGGTCAATTAATTTATTTCATTTAATAATTGCATCAAAAACAATTTCACATAAAAATTCATAACTTGGGCTCTAGGCCTCAGAATTCGACTTCGGACGCATGTCCAAGTCCCATATTTTCCTACGGACCTCTCGGGACCATCAAATCTCGGGTCCGGATCCGTTTACCAAAAATGTTGACCGAAGTCAACCATATCAATATTAATATCATTTTTATCCAAATTTCTCATAGAATTCATATTTTCTATCACAAAATCTTTCCGGCTACATGCTCGGATCGTGCACGTAAATCGAGGCAACATAGAATGAGGTTTTCAAGGCCTCGGAAGCTCGAAATGATTAATTAAATAAGTGATGACCCTTTGGGTCGTCACAATCTCCACCTCTAAAACAACCGTTCGTCCTCGAACGGACAAAAGAAAGAAGTACCTGAGTCAGGAAACAAATGTGGGTAACGGCTCCGCATATCAGACTCGGACTCCCAGGTCGATGCCTCAGGAGACTGACCTCTCCACTGAACACGCACAGAAGGATAACTCTTCGACCTCAGCTGTCGAACCTGCCGGTCTTAGAATAGCCACCGGCTCCTCCTCGTAAGATAGATCATTGTCCAATTGGACAGTACTGAAGTCTAACACATGTGTGGGATCGCCGTGGTATCTCCGAAGCATAGATACATGAAAAACTGGATGCACGGCCGATAAGCTAGGCGGCAAAGCTAATCTGTAAGCCACCCCTCCCACTCTGTCCAGAATTTCAAATGGACCAATATACCTAGGGCCGAGCTTGCCCTTCTTCCCAAACCTCATCACGCCCTTCATAGGCGACACCCGGAGCAATACTCGTTCACCAACCATGAAATCTACATCTCGAACCTTACGATCCGCATAAGTCTTCTGCCTGGACTGAGCTGAACGCAATCTCTCCTGAATAGTCTTGACCTTATCCAAGGCCTCCTGAACTAAGTCTGTACCTAACAACCGAGCCTCTCCCGGTTCAAACCATCCGACCGGTGATCGACATCACCTACCATACAACGCCTTATACGAAGCCATCTGGATGCTAGATTGGTAACTGTTATTGTAGGCGAACTCTGCTAATGGTAGAAACTGATCCCACGAGCCTCCGAAATCAATAACACAGGCTCGAAGCATGTCCTCAAGAATCCGAATAGTCCTCTCGGACTGGCCATCCGTTTGAGGATGAAATGCTGTACTCAACTGAACCTGGGTGCCTAACTCCTGTTGGACCACTCTCCAGAACCGCGAGGTAAACTGCGTACCCCGATCAGAGATAATAGATACCGGCACTCCATGGAGATGAACAATCTCCCTAATGTAAACCTCTGCTAACCTCTCCGACGAGTAGGAGACAGATACTGGAATAAAGTGTGCTGATTTGGTCAGCCTATCAACAATTACCCAAATAGCATCAAATTTCCTCCGAGTCAAAGGAAGTCCAGTAACGAAGTCCATAGTGATCCGCTCCCATTTCCACTCGGGAATTTCAATCCTCCGGAATACACCACCAGGTCTCTGGTGCTCATATTTCACCTGCTGACAATTTAGACACCGAGCGACATACGCAACGATATCTTTCTTCATTCTGCGCCACCAATAGTGCTGCCGTAAGTCCTGGTACATCTTCGCGGTGCCTGGGTGAATAGAATACCGCGAACTGTGGGCCTCTGCTAAGATCAACTCTCGAATTCCTTCGACATTGGGCACACAAACTCGACCCTGCAATTTCAATACCCCATCATCATCTAGGTTTACCTGTGTGGCACCTCCCCGCTGTACACTGTATCTCTCAACTCACGTAAATGAGGATCATCAAATTGCCTCTCACGGATACGCTCTAATAAGGAAGAACGAGCGACCGTGCGGGCTAACACTCTGCTAGGCTCAAAAATGTCTAGTCTCACGAACCGGTTGGCTAAGTCCTGGACATCTAAAGCTAATGGTCTCTGACTGACCGGAATGTATGCAAGACTACCCATGCTGGCATACTTTCTACTCAATGCATCAGCCACCACATTGGCCTTACTTGGGTGATATAAGATAGTAACATCATAGTCTTTTAGCAACTCTAACCATCTCCGCTGTCGTAGATTCAACTCCTTTTGCTTGAACAAGTACTTTAGGCTTTTGTGATCAGTGTACACCTCACATGTCACACCATATAGATAATGCCTCCGGATCTTTAAGGCATGAACCACTGCTGCTAACTCAAGATCATGAACTGGATAATTCTTCTCATGTATCTTTAACTGCCTCGAAGCATAAGCGATAACCTTACCATCCTGCATCAATACCGCTCCAAGCCCTGTACGAGAGGCGTCACAATAAACTGTATAAGGCCCTGTACCCGTAGGTAGTATCAACACTGGTGCGGTGGTCAAGGCTGTCCTTTAATTGGAAAAACTCTTTGCATCCTTGCGGGTGCGTAAAAAAGGGGTGTGACACCGGTCATCGGGGCTGCAATAGAAGAAAACCCCTCTACAAAACGACGGTAGTAACCTGCTAATCCCAAGAAACTCCGGATCTCAGTCACTGAAGCTGGTCGAGGCCAATTGTGGACCGCCTCAATCTTCTTTGAGTCTACCTGAATACCTTCCACTGATACAATGTGACCCAGAAATGCTACCGAACTCAGCCAGAACTCACATTTAGAAAATTTGGCATATAGGTGGTTATCTTTCAGAGTCTGAAGAACCACTCTGAGGTGCTGCTCGTGCTCTTCCTGGCTGCGGGAGTATACGAGGATGTCATCTATGAAGACTATCACGAACAGATCTAAGTAAGGCCTGAATACCCGATTCATCAACTCCATGAATGCTTCTGGGGCATTGGTCAACCCGAAGGACATGACCAAGAACTCATAATGCCCATATCTAGAGCGAAAGGTTGTCTTAGGAATGTCAGCCGCCCTGATCTTCAGTTGATGGTAGCCTGACCTCAAGTCTATCTTAGAGAATACCCTCGCTCCCTGGAGCTGGTCAAACAAATCATCAATCCTCGGCGGTGGATATTTATTTTTGATAGTCACCTTGTTTAACTGCCGGTAATCAATACACATCCGCATCGAGCCATCCTTCTTCTTTACAAATAACACAGGTGCTCCCCGGGGGGAAACACTGGGCCTGATAAAGCCCTTCTCAAGAAGGTCCTGCAACTGATCTTTCAATTCTTTTAGTTCCGGCGGGGCCATACGATAGGGTAGAATAGAGATGGGCTGAGTGCCCGGTGCCAGATCAATACAGAAATCAATATCCCTGTCGGGTGGCATGCCCGGCAGGTCTGAAGGAAAAACCTCAGGAAACTTCCGTGCAATAGGGACTGAATCAATGGAAGGAACCTCCGCGCTGGAATCACGAACATAAGCCAAATAAGCTAGACACCCCTTCTCGACCATACGTCGAGCCTTAACATAAGAAATAACGGTGCGAACGGAGTGGCTTGAGGTACCCTTCCACTCTAATCGGGGTGATTCTGGCAAGGCTAAGGTGACAGTCTTAGCATGACAATCAAGAATAGCATGGTATGGGGACAACCAGTCCATTCCCAATATGACATCAAAATCTACCATATCCAAGAGCAACAGATCAACACGGGTCTCGAGACCCCCAAATATAACTACGCACGAACGATGCACCCGATCGACTACAATGGAGTCACCCACTGGTGTAGCCACATAAACTGGAATATCCAGAGCATAGGCGGGCACGACCAAATACGGTGCGAAGTAGGAAGACACATAGGAATATGTAGATCCCGGGTCAAATAATACTGAAGCACCTCTGCCACACACAAGAATAGTACCTATAATCACAGCATCTGACGCCTCTGCCTCTAGCCTAGCTGGTAAAGCATAAAATTGGGGATCGGTACCACCCCTCTGAACTATGTCCCTGGGACGGTCATCCACCGGCTGACCTCTACCTTTGGCCGGACGGTCTCCACCTCTACGGTCTCCACCTCCACCTCTACGATCGCTCTCTAACCCGTACCTCTAGCTGCCTGAGCGGGCAGTGCCGAAATCATGGGACGAGAACCTCGCTGCCATGGAAGAATGTCCACTAATCTCAGATAGGTCCTCCAGATATGTCCAAACTCACCACACTTGAAACATCCATCTTGACACTGCAGTAGGGCTGCTGGCCCTGACGACCTGAATGGCCTCCACGAACACTCTGAAGAGGCTGAGCATTAATAGGAGACTGGTCTGAATAATGCCCCCGAACACCACGATCACCTGGTCCACCCTGCGAAGCCTGAAGGGCGGAATGAAAAGGCCTGGAGGACTGGCCTCTATCAAAGGATTCTCTGCTACCAGAGGAAGAACCACCAAACCTGCCTGAATGACGAGGCCTCTTATCTGAAGAATAACCGCCTCACCTAGCAAGAGCCATCTCAACTCTGCGTGCTGCATTGGCTGCCTCCTGAAATGATATGTCACTCCCCACACCCATAGCCATCCGGAGTCTAATCGGCTGATTGAGCCCATCTATAAATCTGCGGACCCTCTCCCGCTCAGTGGGAAGTATCACCACTGCATGACGAGCCAAGTCGATAAATCTCGTCTCATACTGTGTAACTGTCATAGTGCCCTGATGGAGGCGCTCAAGCTGCCTCCGAAGTACATCCCGCTGAGTAGCAGGGAGAAACTTCTCCATAAATAGTTCCGCAAACTGGTCCCATGATAAAGCCGGGGACCCTGCTGGTCGAGTCAAGCAATAATCTCTCCACCAAGTCTTAGCGGATCCTGCAAGTCTGAAGGTACAGAAGTCAACCCCGTTTGTCTCCACGATCCCCATAGTCTTGAGAATCTCATGGCAACCGAATAAAAAGTCCTGAGGATCCTCTGATGCGGCTCCACTGAATGTAGTGGTAAATAGCTTGGAGAACCGATCAAGCCTCCATAACGAATCAGAAGTCATGGCTGTTCCATCACTGGCATGAGCTGTGGTACCAGACTGAGTGGCCACAGCTGGCTGAATTACTGGTGCCTGCGGCTGAGGAGCTACTGGCTCCGGAGAATGAGCAATAGGAGTCTGGGCCCCTCCTCCAGCCTGAGAAGTGGCTGGGGCAACTGATAATCAACCCGCTCTAGCAATGTTGTCCATGAATCCCGCTATTCTGACCAAAGCATCCCGGAGATCCGGGGTAAATAAAGCCTCTCCTGGGACCTGAGCTGGGCCCACTGGAGCTGCTGGAACCGGAACCTCCTCGTCAATCTCAATATGAGGCTCCACCTCTGGGGTAGCTGCCTGGGGCTGAGCTCTACCCCTACCACGGCCTCTGATACGGCCTTGGCCCCTGCCCCTCACGGGAGCTGTCTGGGGCTCGGGCTGCTGGTCAGCGGATGAAGAAGCGCGTGTCCTTACCATCTGTGAAAGGACAGAATATAAATCCAATCAGTAATTAAGGAACAAGTCGCACGACAAGAAAGAACAAATGAGAGACTCTTTCCTAACTCAATAGACTCTGGAGGACAAGTACGGACGTCTCCGTACCTACCTCTCAAACTCTACTAAGCTTGTTCGTGAGTGGTGAGACCTATGTAACCTAGAGCTTTGATACCAACTTGTCACGACCCGGATTTTCCCCCAATATCGGGATCGTGATGGCGCCTACTCGTGGTAGCTAGGCAAGCCACCGTATTCATACTATCCTAGTTTTTAACACAATTTTAATTAAATAAATGCGGAATACTTTATCGAAATGGAAATTACAAATCACAAGGTGAAAATCATACTGAAATCCTCTACCCAAGACTTGGAGTCACCAACTCACAAACTACTATGGAATACTACACATAAAAGTATGAAGGAAATATAACATAATTCTGTTTGTCTCGGAACAAAGAGACTACATCTAATAACATAAATAAAGAAAGAGACGCTAGGCCTGCGGACGTCTGCAAGCTACCTCGGTCTCAAATGTGATCAACTCCCACGCAATCTATTTACTGCTGCTGCTGCTCCTGATCGTAACTTGGACCTGTGCAAAAACGCACAGAAGTGTAGTATCAGCACAACCGACCCCATGTGCTGGTAAGTGCCTGGCCTATCCCGGCGAAGTAGTGACGAGCCTAGGACCCGACACTCACATAAACCTGTGCAATTCAATATATATATATGTGTACCACAAAATAACAAGAAATAATCAGGTAATAACACAATAAGAAATATCTTAAAGAATTCAACAATTAACCACAGTTAATAATTTCACAAAGAAAACAAAGTATAATGTAAACACGAATAATATCACTTCAAGAAATAGCAAGCAATTGCACGGCATCACCCTTCGTGCTTTTACTCTTATCCTCACCAAATAAACAAATAAAGTACACGGCATCACCCTTCGTGCTTTTACTCTCATCCTCACCAAACAAACAAATAAAGTACACGGCATCACCCTTCGTGCTTTTACTCTCATCCTCACATCCATAGTACGGCATGATCCTTCGTACATGGTTCAATAACAGGGCACGACATGATCCTTCGTGCATAATCAATAACAGGGCACGGCATGATCCTTCGTGCATAATCAATAAATAAACATGGCACGGCATTAACCTTCGTGCATAAATAAATAAACATGGCACGGCATCACCGTTCGTGCATTATCACTCTTCCTCACCCAAATAACAATCACAGTTAAGGGCAGAGAAAGAAACAGACAATTCATAAATCGTCCCATCAAGGGCAATCAATAATTATCTTCACAACAAGTCCCAACAAGGGAGAACAATAACAATTCACCTGTAATATATCTCAAAATATCATTTTCCAACGACTCACGGTCATACTAGACACCAGTGTATGGATGCTCGTCACCACAACCCATACACCGCACTCGATCACATAACATATAACACATAATCCTATTCCCTCAAGCTAGGATAGAACAAACACTTACCTCGAATGCTTATGAACAATTCACTCCGTGGAAATGTCTTTTCTTTCAATTTGGCTCCAATCCAACCGTATCTATACACAATTGATTTAATAACATCAATTCTTACTCAACAAACTAATTCTTAATACCAAATACCACTTTTACAACATTCTGCCATGAATAGTAAATTTCAATCCCGGGCCCACATGGTCGGAATTCGGGGCTAGGACCAAAATCCGGTTACCCATTCCCCCACGAGTTCATATATATAATTTGTTTCCAAATCGGACCTCAATTCGAGGTCTAATTCCCTAATTTATGAAAAACCCTATTTTCTAACAAAAACAAGAATTTTACCATGAAAATCTTTGATTTCTTATGAAAAACATGTTTAATGATGTTAGGAATTGAAAGAATTAAGTAAAAAGTGACTTACAATCGTTTTGATGAAGAAGAAATCCTTGAAGAATCGCAAATGGGTGTTTTGGTTTTGTAAAATGTGAAAAAATGACTGAAATTCGTGTTTTTCAGGTCTCTGTGTTCGCATTTGCGAACATGGGTTCGCAATTGCGAACCCCGACCAATTTCTGGAGTTTGAAAAATAAGCTAAGGGTGGGAAGTTCGCATTTGCGAACTTTTCTTCGCATTTGTGAAGCCAAGGCAAAACTGGGAAGTTCGCATTTGCGAACTATTGTTCGCAATTGCGAACACAAGCTAAATATGGGGAGGTTCGCATTTGCGAACTATTGTTCGCATTTGCGAACCCAGGCAGAATAGTGGCCAGTTCGCATTTGCGAACTATAGCTCGCATTTGCGAACACAAGCACAGTAGGGTCAAGTTCGCATTTGCGAACTATTGTTCGCATTTGCGAACTCAGGCACAATAGGGGGAGTTCGCATTTGCGAACTATTGTTCGCATTTGCGAACTCTGCAGAATAGTGGGGAGTTCGCATTTGCGAACTATTGTTCGCATTTGCGAACTCTGCAGACCAGTTGCAGACAGCAACTTCTAACATGAAAAATTGATCTCGTGGCCTATCCAAAGTTCACCCGAGCCCTCGGGGCTCCAAACCAAATATGCACATAACCTCAAAAACACATTATGAACTTGTTCGTGCGATCACATCGCCAATATCACCTCGTTTTCATCAAATCAAGCCTCAAATGCATGATTTTCATACCTTTAGTTTTCAAAACTTTCAAACTTGGGACTCAAGGTCCAAAACCTCTCAAACGACATCCAAATGTCACCAAACTTTACAGAAATCACATATATAATATTTAAGACTTGTACCGGGCGTCGGAACCAAAATACGAGCCCGATACCAAGGTCAATTAATTTATTTCCTTTAATAATTGTATCAAAAACAATTTCACATAAAAATTCATAACTTGGGCTCTAGGCCTCAGAATTCGACTCCGGACGCATGTCCAAGTCCCATATTTTCCTACGGACCTCTCGGGACCATCAAATTTCGGGTCCGGATCCGTTTACCAAAAATGTTGACCGAAGTCAACCATATCAATATTAATATCATTTTTATCCAAATTTCTCATAGAATTCATATTTTCTATCACAAAATCTTTCCGGCTACATGCTCGGATCATGCACGTAAATCGAGGCAACATAGAATGAGGTTTTCAAGGCCTCGGAAGCTCGAAATGATTAATTAAATAAGTGATGACCCTTTGGGTCGTCACAGAAGGCTCCTCTGAACCTGACCCACCGCGGTTGGACCGCGGTCGCGGTCAAACTGCGGTGGGTGAGAACATGAGGATTAGATCCTATAGACATGCTTTCTAGGTGTTTTGTGATGAAGTTAAGCGTTAAATCCTATAGACATGATCTCTATGCGATTGAATCATTATTTAAAGACCCTTTGGGAAAGATTTCTAGTTTGAAAAAATAAAGTCCCAATTCATGATTTCTACCCTTTTGGATGCAAGAAAGTAAAGACCCCTCCCACACCCTTTTACTATACTTCACGAGTTTTATATAAAATATTACAATGCCAAAAGAAAAAGAATATAGAAAATACATCAAAAGCCAACAGCTAGATCTGAGAAGCATACTTCAATCTTAATGTCCAATATCGTGTATTTAATCATCTTCGGGATCCAGATCTCCAAAGCCTTCTCATTATTCATGGTGTTTCAAAGTTCCAAGGAATCTCAGGTATCCCCGGCATTGCTTACACCCAAGATACTATTATAATTAGGAACAATGCATTGTGGAAAAAACGCTCTCAAGCATCCAAGTTCAGATGGAGCTCAAGGGTTCCCAAAGCAAGGTTTGCAAGAGAGGGGAAGAACTTATAACTAGGAGTAAGTGCAAAGTGAAAAGGGAATTGGGGAGCCATGACATGTGGTGGTCATATCTAGCCATAAAATAGGCTGGCACACCGTTGACCACAAGTTTAGTGAAACATATTAGAAGCAGACCCTTGCAGGTCAGATCGAAGTCTGGATAGTGATTAGGACACTATTAGACCCAAGTCCAAGGCTCAAGCACATAAAAGGGGAAAGAGAGTGGAAATTGATTGAATTTGGGATTCAAAGTACCCAGTTCATAATCAAAGACAACAATATTGGAGTGCTGCTATGCCCTGAACCATAACTCACGTACAAAAAGGGTAAAGGGGTAAAAGGGAATTCACAATATATCAAATTCATTATAAATGACTAACTGCATACATAACTATAAAGATGGGGAGAAAATTTGGCCATATGCGAGAAACAAATATCAACTAAAGAAAATAGTTAGAATTTAGCACATTGCTGTTGAGGCAAGTAGACTAATTGAGAGATACTAGTAGAGAAACAAGATGAGTGCAGAAGAAAATAAAGGCAGTCCATAACAGCACAAATATCAAATGAGAGAGTTTTAAGTGATATTGGATTGTGAACTTCGATGGTGTTCTGTGTTCGCGTGTTCAAAGAGAAGATACAAGAGTATTTATAGTGTGAGAAACGTGCAAAAATAATGAAAGAATTGCAGTTCAGCAATAATTAGGGGAACAAGTATCAATAAAAATCAAATCTATATCGAAGAATTTCATTAATTAAGGAATTAAAATCAAACAGTAACATGCATGTGCTAAATAAGGAAAGAAATAACGTAGGCTGAATATGACTAATAAGGGAGTTTTTCAAGCAGAGTACAAGTATGTATCAGGTAATAGAAGCTAGGTTTATCACACTCTAATCAAGGAAAGGTCAATAAGAATCGAATACCAGTACAATTAAGGTCAGGAATCAATCTACTTAAGTGAAAAGTCAGGGTCAGAGGGAAAATATTTCAAAAAAGTCCAAGAAATAAATAAATCAAAATAATAAAAGAAAGAATCTATTCAAAGAGTGCAAAGCAAATTCCGTAAAGAAATATGAAATTAGTCAACAATCCCATGTTATTTTGAGAAGGAAATTTAACCTATAAAGATTGCACAATCTTTAACATGTGAGGCTGGATTTTAAAACAAAGAAGAGTGTCATGCATTCAAAATCAATGAGTAGAGGACTACATGAACAAGGTAGTCATCTCAGAGAAGAGGGAATCATCAGGTAACATGCAAAGGTCGGGGAAAGGCCTTGTAATGAGGTCAAAAAAGCTAGCATAAAAACTTTGAAATTCAATCGAGCAGTAGAGCAAACCACTTCAGAAATTCAAATAGATCCAAAGAGACTAGAGTTTCTATATGAAATACGTTCAAAAATAAAACAAACGAACCTAGTAACAAGTAGCCTCAACAGCTCAAATGAACCCCACATTTTTGGTCTTTCACCAACAGTTAAGTCTAGAGATGAAAGCAAGTAAGTGAGGCAAAAATAACAACTAAATAAGTGCAGAAATCATAAAAAAGACATGTACTTCATAGTAGAAGAAAGTCATGAAAAATCATTATAAGAGGACAATAATGCAAATACATTAGAAGAGCTCATAAAGATAAGGTAGGAAAACCACAGTAAAAGAAGCACATAAAAATCACAAAAACCCTAAATTAATCTCAAGAGATTTTAAAAGGAAAACTTGGGTAATTTAATTAAAATGTAAAGTATAGCACAAATTCAGTATAGATCTAGAAAAACACATAGAGAAGGTACCTCGAATAGCTTGGGTTCTTGAAGAAAACCTTAGAGATGAGAAAGTTTTGGAAATAGGTCTAATCTCGAGTAAGAGAGATCAAGAATCATGCTTCTAGAGCTTAAATACGGCAGAGCATGGCCGGAGAGGTCATAGGACTATAGATCTGAGAAGATCTAAAAGTAAACCATTGAATACAACCTCCACAACCTTGAACAAGCAAGGTCTAATGGCGAGGGTGAGTGGGTATTAGCCATCCATGGCTAAGACAGCCATGTTCCAGTGGAGATGAGAAGAAAATAGGCGGAATAAATCTAGGTTTTCGGAGAGCCTGAGAGGATTTGAGAGAGGGGGAGTATCCAACGGCAACTATCAGAAGAGAATAAAGGAATATGGTATGGTTAGGAGAATAGAAAAGGAAATGGGTGATTTGGACCGTTGATCAAAATGATCAACGGCCTACATTAAAAGGTAATCTCGGCGGGTTAGGTAAATGGGTTGGGTTAAATGGGACTGGGCTGGTCCGATTTTGGGTTTGAATTTGTGTCAATTTTAGGCTAAAATTTAAATGTAGATGGGGCTACAATTAAAATAAATTAGGGCTATAACTCAAATAGCCAGTTTTCCCTTTTATTATTTATAATACTATTAAAATGACTTAAACCAAATTGAGAGTACTAATACAATTAATAGTATATAAACATTAATTAAATAAATAATGGAACTAATTTTCCAATTTAAAAAATATTATTAATCATAAAATATGCAATAATTTTTATTATATGCAATTTAGCTTTAAGAATACCAAATAGATTTGTAAAAATATACAAAACATTACCTTAGTTATATTTTGGTATAAATAGGATAATGAAATAAATTATTCACCAATAATGATAGTCTGGAAATAATTATTGAATTTTGTACTACTAAAATATACAACAAATTGATTTTTAAGCACTTTAAAAAAATAAGGAAAAAAAACATCAAAACTTTTGGGAATTCTTATATATGCATGTACATACTATTTTGAGAATACTTTGAGTATATAAAAATATATAGAAAAAAGTTGGGTATCAACATCAGTCATCCAAAAATGTAGGGCGCACCCCCTCAAATAAAAGTTGGCATTGTCCCCAATGGAAACTAGTCCAAATTAAGAACCAAAAATATCGAAAACAAGGATATGGAAAACTCCCTAAGCCTTGTCTGTTTGCATAGGATCATGTGTGGCCCATGGGTCCTGTGTGTGCTCGAGAACGTCAGACTGGTTTCCGGCGTCCGCTGCTCAGCTGCTAGGACCGAGACCTGAACTTGGACAAGCTCTGGATCTGGTACACCCTGTGGCTAACTGGAGGTAGTCTCCACAACATCTGCCAACTTGATGATATCATCATCGGCTCTAGAAATTGTCCTCTTTCTCTTCGAAGGCCTCTATGACTTCTTCGGATGTGGCTCATTTGTTGGAATTGGGTCCTCAAATAATAGATCTAAAGGCCGCTAGTCTGCCTTCAACTTTTCAACATCTGCCTGCAGCTCCTTGAAGGTCTCCTTAGAGGCCCGTATCTTTCGCAGCTTTTTATGCTCTTTAGCAATCTCCTTAAGAGCCTTGCTATGCGAACAAACTGCCTCTGCCAATGCATCCTGAGTATGGAGGATTTTCTTCTGGTTCTAAAGAATTTCCTCCAAAGTATCCTCTAGCGATTGTGGGACCTGTGCTGGCTGAGATGCCGACTGAGTTGCAATAGTGGTGGTCAAGTTGGACAACTTGGATGAAGCAATATACATCCAGTTGTTTATACTCTGAAGTGTTTGACTCAATCGGTAGGCAGTGATAGGATGGGCCTATGAATATGGGATCTTTGAGCCTGCTGATGTGAAAGGGCCTGGAGGAATGGCTGAAGATGTGGAAGGACCGAGAGGCATGTCAATAGCAATGGAGGCTGACTCAGTAGGGGCCTCTACCATAATTGGCTCTTCAGATTGGCCAGTTGGGGCAGAAGTATGGGCTTTGTATTTCTTGTCTTTGGGGTTGTCATTCCCCTTTAAGTGGTACCCGGAGAATGGGGCTATCACCTTGACCGTGACATCGTAGAGCTTTTTCTCTACCTCTAGATCTCGAAAATACATAGAGAGGGTGTTGGGGAATGGATAGTTCTGGTCATGCTCTGCTCTTACTAATGATATAATGCAGGACATCACATTCCCCACATTTATGGGGTATCACGCCTTAGTCGAAGCAACCAACACAGCCTGGTGAAGAGGAAGGGTCTGGTCATGGGTAGTAGGGTCTAACAGACTACACACAAATGTCTCCCGACCCCTAGCCTCAAATTTCAGGGTCCTTCACAATATTTTCACCCAACAGTTAACCATTCAGGAACGGTTCATGGGATTTCCATGTACTGAGCCAACCATTGGACGGACCTCCTCGCCCGTCTCTAATATTGCCAGATATAGAATCCCATCCTCCTCATTAAGTCCAAAGTATTCGTTAAAGTATTTCCCTTCAAACAACATTAGTCTTATTAAGACCCTTGGTCACTTTGGAGCCCTTTTTGATGTGGGCTACATAGCAATAAAATTCGTTGATCATGCATTCATTGGCATCTATACAATTCTTCAAAAATATTTCCCAACCCACTCCAGTCCTAAATTGCCTCTGCACGTCAGGATTGTGGGGGTAATAGATCATTGTCAATGAAACTCCGCTTTGGTATCAAATGTCTCACTGGAACCACTCTCAAAACTTATGGTATGTCACCTAGCTCACAAACCTATCCTCCCAAACATCGGCGCTTCTACTTCGAGCAATGCCTCCAACATGAGGCTCACAACCCTCAGGTACCTCCTCATCTCCTTGAACCTTTTCCTCACCTACGTTTGTACCCTCTCCGGATACTGAAGTTTTGGGGGAGGTGGAGTATTTTCCACTGCCAGCTGCGGAGCCCTCGGATGACTCAATTGGAACATGCTCTGGTGCTTGGGCAGTAGGTGATGGTGGAGTGGTATCTCTTAGCCTGAACTCTTCGCCGAGTCTTTAATATATTCAGTCAGGGAGTTAGAAGAAATTTCCCTTAATGGTTGATACTAACTACCTGAGGAATGGGAAGCAGCTTTGTCTGCAGCTTTTATCAACTTCTTGGCCTTCTTTATATTTTACCAAGCTTGGGAAGTGAGTTTGATCATTTTCTTTCTTTTGCGTCCCCAGGAGGATTCACCTCTCCTAGGTTATTTTGACCATTTTCCTCCTCGTTGTTTAACCATTGTCTACAATCACAAGCATCTAACTTTGTTAGTATAAACCAATGGAGTTTAAGTTATCATAGCAGATCAAATAGCAGTCAGATTCATAGTGTTTCAGACATTACCTAGTGCGAACAGCACAAAATGGCAATGCGGCCACACTGAGGCCACTGCGGACCACTCAAGAATGACCTTCGTACAAGTATTTGGTTCCAAAAACAAGATATCTGAATCTCACCAGTGCGGACTGCATAAAACCAACCGCGGCCACACTGGCCAATGTGGACCGCACAAAGTATAGTGCGGCTACACTGGGCAAGAGTCACCTCTCAGCAGTTAAACACCGCGCTCCACACAAAGTGGTAATGCAGACCGCACCAGGGTACCGCGGACTACACAAAGACGACCGTGGTCCGTGGAGGGTGCCCAGACTTGGCACTATGTTAGGGTCCTAAATTTTTATTTTTTAGTTCAAATGGTTACATAGTTAGGGTCCTTACTCAATTACTCACTACATTATACTGACTATGTCCACAAGAATCATCATTTGAACTAAACTAACCTAAAAATTGAAGAAATACGGGCGGGGAAGAACTAGAAGCTAATAGAAATGAAATAAAATAAACTTATAAAATTAAACTAAAAAGAGTTGGGTGAAATGTTACCAGCTATTGAGATGAAGTGAATCAACACAATGCAACAAGCTATTATGATCGAAGGAGATCATGACATGTAAATATGAGCTCTAAAGTTCGATTTTTGCGAAAAGTGTAAAAAGGGGTCCCTGGGTTCTATCTATAGAGAAATCTATGTGGCCTATTCTCACCTTATAGTGAGTTCGCATAAAATGGACAGCGGTTCTGACTGGTCACTTTTGTTCAATTCCAACTCAGTAAACCACCGCGATCCGCAAAAAAGGGAGCGCAACTGTGTTGGTCCACCACGGACCGCCCCAAATCAACTGCGGCCATGGTGAAAAACTTCAGATAGCAATTTTGTTACCCTTTACCAGTGCATACCGAGCAAAGTGTAGCGCGGCCACACTAGAAACTTCAGAGACTATACAATTTTGCAATTATGTCCTGCACAACATCATCTCAATCTTGCAACATCTCACAACCAGTTAATCCAAAAATTAATCCTACACTATAAAGAAAATCAAAGAAAACAAAAAAAAAACACATGGGTTGCCTCCCAAGAAGCGCCTGATTTAACATCGCGGCACAACGCGGGTTACCAACACATCATTTGAAATGAACAACAACCACCACATGGGTGTCATCAAACTTCCCAAAATAATGGTTGACACGATGCCCATTCACTCTAAAGACTTTACCACTTCTGTTCTTCATATCTTGAGCAACAAATGTGGTCACATACACAACTTCAAATTGTCCACTCCACTTAAATTTTAGCTTTCCCGGGAACAACCTTATATGAGAATTGAATAAGAGCACTAAATCACAAACTTTGAACTCCATACCACAAGCATATTTGTCATGAAGGTACTTCATCTTGTCGTTATAAAAGAGTGAATTAGAGTATGCATGGAACTGAAATTCATCAAGTTCATTGAGTTGTTCAACACGAAGATTAGCCGCAACATCCCATTTATGATTAAGCTTCCTCAAGGCCCACAAAGCCTTATGCTCCAACTCCACTAGTAGATGACATGCTTTCCCAAACACCAACTGGCATGGTGACATACCAATTAGGTCTTGTAAGTGGTTTGGTAAGCCCATAGAGCATCATCTAATATTTTAGACCAATCGGTCCTATTGGCATTGATAGTTTTGGACAAAATGCTCTTAATATCCCTGTTAGACATTTCAACCTGGACACTTACTTCAGGATGATAAGGCGTAGAGACTTTATGGTCGATACCATACTTGGAAAGAAAGGCATCAAAAGATCTATTACAAAACTAGGATCCTCCATCACTAATGATTGCACGGGGTGTACCAAACATTGTGAAAATATGCTTCTACCACACTCCTAGATTTATTGTTGGCTAAGGCCATGGCGTCAACCCATTTTGATACATAATCAACTGCTATAAGAATGTAAGTGTTACCAGACGAGCTAACAAAAGGGCCCATAAAATTGATACCCCATACACCAAAGATATAAACTTCAAGAATTGTGTTTAGAGGCATCTCATCATTCTTGGAAATCCTGCCCGCTCGTTGACATTGATCACATCTTTTTACTAGAACAATTGCATATTTGCACAAAGTTGGCCAATAAAAACAACGAACCAAAACATAAATAATCGTTCTCTCTCCTATATGATGGCCACCATAGTAGGGAGGAATAAAAAGCCTCTATGATGCTATATTGCTCCTTCTTAGGTACACACCTCTGGATCACTCCGTCATTTGAAATCTTGAACAAGTATGCTCGTTCCATTAGAAGTCCAGACTATCCCATTTGAGCTTCTTCCTTTGGTTAGAAGAGAGATCAAATGGGATGATGTTAGTCGTAAGGAAATTAGCAATGTTCGCAAACCATGGAATATCACACGTTGACACAAAGAGTAGTTTCTCATCGGGGAATGTCTCATTGATCTCTTGGCCATCACACGACCTTCCTCCCTTCTCCAAGTGGGACAAATTATTCGCAACTTTGTTCTCACTACCTTTCCGGTCCATTATTTCCAAATCAAACTCTTAAAGTAGTAACACCCATCTTATCAGTCTTGACTTGGAGTCTTTCTTTGTCATCAAGTACCTAAGGGCGGCATGATCGGTGTGCACAATGACCATAGCCCCCATATGATATGGTAAGAAATTTTCCATTACAAAAACTATGGCCAATAATTTTTTCGCAGTAACCGTATTATTTCTTTGAGCCTCGTTCATGGTCTTGCTTGCATAGTAAACACTTTGTTAACCTTTGACCCAAAATAGCCCCAACCGAAATGTCACTTGCGTCACACATGAGCTCAAAGGGTAACCTCCAACATGGTGCAGTAATGATTGAGTAGTAGTAAACTTATGCTTTAGAAGTTCGAAGGCCTCCATGAATTTCTCATCAAACACAAACTTAGCATCTTTCTCTAGAAACTTGGAAAAGGGATTCATAACCTTCAACAAATCCATGATAAACCACCGATAGAACCCCGCATGACCAAGAAAACTCCTCACCCCTTTGACAGAATTGGTGGAGGGAGCCTTGAAATCACCTCAATCTTGGCTTTGTCTAATTTAATCCCATTCTTAGAAATTTTGTGACCCAACAATATTCCCTCTTCAACCATCAAACGAGTCACAAACCATACTGAAATCATCCATGAAAATCTCCAAGATATCGTCCACCATGTCAGTGAAATGAGCCATCATGCATCATTGGAAGGTAGCTGGAGCATTGCACAACCCGAACGACATCCGAGAAAAATCAAATATCCTATATAGGAAAGTGAATGTGGTCTTCTCTTGGTCCTCTGGAGTGATTAAGATTTGATTATATCCTTCGTATCTATCCATAAAGCAATAAAAACCACATCCCGCAAGGCGATCAAGCATTTGCTCAAGGAATGACAAATGGAAATAATCGTTGCGGGTCACATTGTTCTGTTTCGGTAGTCCATGCTTACCCTCTATCCACTAATGGTCCAAGTGGGAATAAGTTTGTTGTCATTTGTCATCACAATCATTCCACCCTTCTTTGGCATACATTACACCAGAGAAGTCCATGAGCTATCGAAGATAGGGTACACAAACCTGGCATCCAACCATTATATCACTTATTTCTTCACTACCTCTTGCATTGCCTCGTTAAATCTTCTTTGATGCTCCAGGGAGGGTTTTGCATCATCCTCCAGAATGATTTTGTGCATGTAGAATGCGAGTCTTATTCCTTGAATGTCGGCCAATGTCCACCCAATTTCTTTATTCCTCCTTTTGAGAACCGCCAAAGTGGCGTCAATCTACAAGTTAGTGAGGCAAAAAGAAAGAATAACTAGTAAAGTAGAATTTGATCCCAAGAACTCATACTTGAGGTGTGGAGGAAGTGGTTTGAACTACAACACCAGTGGCTCCTCAGTAGATGGATTTATTGGAGACGCCTTTCTATTTTAGAGGTCCAAGGATAGCCTTCTCGGCTCATAAGCATAGGACCACATTCCATGCAAGGCATTTACACACTCCACTCAACTAGCATCCTCATTGACATCAATATTTAGAAGCACGGCCTCAAGGGGATCCTCCAAGTTAATCATACAACTTGTGTAATCCATGATCACAACTATGACAATGTAATAAATAAGCACACCTCGGTGCTATTGGGTTGCTTCATGGATTTGCAAACATGGAAGATGACCATCTCATCACCCACTCGATTAGTGAGCTCACGCGCTTCATCATCAACCAATGCCTTCCCCATTGCAAGGAAAGGTCTTCCTAGAATAAATGAGACTTAAAAGTCCATTTTACAATAAAAAATGACAAAGTCGGCCGGCAATATAAACTTTACCACCCAGACAAGCACATCATCAATTACCCAAAGGTCGCTTTATTGACCGATCAATCATTTGAAGTCTTATTGAGGTCGGCCTAGGTTGCCCAATTCCCAAAGTCTTGAAGACCAAATAAGGCATAAAAGTTATGCTAACCCTCAAATCATAAAAGGCCTTGGCCAAATCCGCACTTCCAATATTGAAAGGGATAGTAAAAGCTTCGGGGTCATCAAGTTTTAGGGCCACACAATTTATGATAGCACTGACTTGATGAGTCAATTTTATTGTTTCACAATCCATCCACCGCTTCTCTGTCACCAAATCCTTTATAATCTTAGAATATCCCGGCATTTGTTCAAGTGCCTCCACCAAAGGCACATTCATTTTAAGGATTTTCATTATGTCAATGAAATATTTGAATTGGTTGTTATATTTTTCTTTGCTGACCGTTGAGGATTATACATAGGTGGCCTATGCAAAGTTTCCTTGTCTTTATGCACCACCGGCTCGGGCATATCAATCACGTGTTCCCTAGACGGTTCACAACATCTTGAGTTCCATCTTGGCCTCATTAATGCCAATCATCACCTCATTGTTCACCTCATTCTAGACAACATTTTCAACTATCAAAGGTAAATCATCTTCCCGCAACTCAACATCATGATTCACAACTTGATTGTCTTTCGAGGCATGCACACCATCACCTCACCCACTTCTTGTTGTAATTTCCATCACATGATTGTTTCCACCATTCAGGTTTACCACTGTGTCACTTGGTAGAGCATCCTCAGGGTAAGTATTCAATGATTGAGAGATTTTGCCTAATTGCACCTCCAAATTCCGGATAGAGGTATTGTGGGAAGCCAATTGAGCGTCAAAATCTTGGTACTTCTTCATCATTTTTTCGAACATCATTTCAATTATACCCATATCATTATCAAAAGAAATAGGACCTTGAGAAGGGAAGGGGTGGATTATTTGGTAGTTAGTACATGATGGCCTTTGAAAGCCTTGCCCTCGGTTTCCTTGGATCTCACTGTTCCAGCCACCTGATTGTTATTGTTGTTCCAGTTGTTGTTATTACCATTCAAATTCCCATGGTTACCCTAATTGTTTTTCCCTCAATTACCGCCTTGGTTGTTGGTGTTCCAATTCCACCTTGGTTGTTATTGTTGTTCCAATTACTACCACATTATTATTGATTCCCCCAATTCCTTGGGGTCGCCATTGTTGGTTAAAGAGTTTCCTCTAATACCTTGATAGTTGTTGACATATTGTACCTCTTCACTTTTCTCATCTTATCCATCATTTGGAAACCCATCACAATAATAACCAAATTGCTAAGAATTACCTTAGTTTTGTTGCCTTATTTTCATTCTCTTGTTGGTAAGCATACTAACGCATTCCAAAGCATTCACTTCGCGAGGGTTTTGGACTTGTTACAATTGTGCCTTAGCCAACTGATTCATAGTAGTTGTAAACTCTGCTATATCTTGCCCATAGTCGTGTAACGCTTTATGTAGATAAATAACCATAGGGTCACGTTGAGGAACATTGGCTCTACTTTTCCACGTGGAGGATGTATCTGTCATCTCATCAAGAATCTCATTGGCTATGTCATAAGACAACTTCATGAAATTACCCTCTGCCAATTGATTTATTATGTATTGATTTGTAGTATTGATGCCTTGACAGAAGTTTGTTAAATCGTCCCTCATATCGTTGTTTGGGAATTATTTCAATGTTGTTCTAAACCGCTCCCAAATATCATGCAAAGGTTCTGTAGGTTCTTGCTTGAAAGCCAATATCTCATCTCGAAGTGCCGCCAAATGCTCGGGTGAGAAGAATTTATCAATAAATTTATCCGCCAACTCATCTCAAGTTGTGATAGAATAATTGGGGAGTCTCTCTAGCCAATCCAAGGCTCTCCCCGAAGTGAGAATGGGAAAAGTCTCAACTTAAAAGCATCTTCGGACACATTCATTTACTTGCTCCCTTAGCATGTATCCACGAACCCCTTGAGATTCTTGTAGGCATTTTGATCGGAGGCGCCCGTGAAATACCCATGTTCCTCAAGCAAGGTCAACATCATATTGGTAATTTGAAAATTCCCCACTCGGATATGGGGAGGGACAATAGCATTTGCATACAATTGATTTGGTAACACTCTGGGAGCCACTCTTGCTGTTGGTAGAGGAGGGTCTAGAATATTATCATTTGGATTAGCATTGACATTCTGGCCTCTGCATTGTCCTTGAGGTGAAAGAGGAACCTCATCTTGCTAAAAATGATCTACCTCCTCCACTGCTATAACATTTCCAAGAGGGTCATTAGCGTAGTTCAATGCCCATATTGGTACCTGAGTAGTGACACATACAACGAAGTAACAAAGAAGGAAACAATAACAGTACACAAAACTAACTAAATAGGTTGTCAAAAGCATTAACTCCCCAGCAAAAGCGCCAAAAAGTTGATCACTGCCAACTCGGAACCACTAAAACGTGGTGAGAGAGGGTCATAATACATTTTACCGATTTGTGGGTCAGGATCGATTCCACAGAGAACTAGGATTGGAGTCGAGTGTATATTTAGCTTAGGATTGCGTGTATGCTCTTAATTGATCTTCTATTCATTTTTTTTTCTTTATATTCTATTATGATCAAACTACAAATTATAATTGTAATTAAATTAGACTAAGAGTAAATTGCTACATGTTATATCAAATATTATAAAGGGAATTAGGGTAGTGACCTTCACCTAGGTGGTTAATTGATGTGTAATTGCATCTAAAGCACGATTAACATGATTGGGGAAATATGCTATAACCGTTACTCAGTACTACACACTCTACACCTCTCGCTAGAAAGAGTAGTTTTTCCCAATTGCTCTCTCGAGACCAATTAAGTATACATATTTGTTGGAGCAACTACGGTTCAAGTCAGGTAATTTGTCTCTCGAGGTTTAACCCATTAATTGGGACTATCAAATCTCTTGAGTCCATCTCAATTCCTTGTCAAGTCAATTTTGGAGACTTAGGCTCTCTTTCTCAAGAAGATCCATGTCAACTTTGCACAAACTATGGTTTGCAACCACTAATTCATAAATTACACCTTAAAATTGACCCAAATAAGAAACACCCATAATCAATATAACCTTAAATCTCAACACCGTCAATTACTCACACTAGGGCTGGGCCACAACCCTAGCTAATGGGTTGAGCTACTCATGCTTGAAGATAAATTAGAGAAATAGATAAAGAGAAAGACATATTAATTAATTACCAATGTAATTACAGAGTTTCAATGATTCAAACAAAGCAAAAGTGCCAAAAATTGCTAAGAAAGTTCTTCTCACGAGTGCAGCTACACTTCTGTAATGTCTGATGCCCTAAAAATGGGAAAAGGTTCTATTTATACTAAGCTGGAAAAACTAGACAAAAATGCTCATGCGGGGTCAGTGCGGGCCGCACAAAATGGACTGCAGCCGTACTAGGCTCTTGGACTTAAAATCTTGTCCATATAAACTCAGGCTTCACGAACCGCATATATTAGACTATAGTTGCAGAGGTTTCTATTGCAGTCCGCAGAAACATGACCGCGGACTGGGCTGGCTTGAACATTGGAAAAATACAACTCTTTGATCTTCTCTTCCACGAAGCGCACATAATGGTAGTGCGGCCGTGTAGCCTTCAGGATGGAACGCACAATTTCCACTGTGGCCATACTGCTTTTACACTTGATTTACCAGCCTCTGAATCTTCCTAGTGCGGACCTCACAAAGTGTATTGCGGCCACACAAGACCTGTTTGTTTTGAGTTTTCCTTGTCTTTTGTACTTATTCAGATTTCACTCCTTTTCTGTTGATCTTTGACATCTCGTCACTTTGTTGGTCAAACATTCAATCAAGCACAACTTATGAGCCTTTTGGGACTATTTGGTATAATTTAAGATCAAAGCATAAGCAAGAAGGAGAATGAAATATGTTAAAATCCCTAGTTATCAGTGGACATGCTATGACTCCCGATGGTTTATTGAGATTGGAGAAGTTCACCAAGCTATTCCTAGATCACTACAATGGGCACCTTTTGAGGACCCACAAAATTATCTTGATCGCTGCTATTAGGTGCTGTAAAACATAGGGATAGTAGAGACGAATGAGGTTGATTTTATCATGTTTTAGATGACAGGTTCCGCCAAGAGATGGTGGAATGATTTTGCATTGACTAGACCTATTGGGTCGTCTACTTTTACTTGAGATCAGTTACCTCATATATTTCTTGAAAAGTTCCTTTGTATCACTCATAGAGAGAACTACTGCATGCAGTTCGAGCACCTCCAGCAGAGCAGTATGAGACCCGCTTTGTGAATTTAGCTTGTCATGCTATTCTTCTTCTCCCTACTGAGAGAGAGAGAGAGAGAGGTGGTAGGAGGTTTATTGAGGGACTCACTCATCTATCAAGTTGTAGATAGCAAAGGAGACCGAAAGTGAGATTTCTCTTCAGACGGTTGCGAATGTTACTAGGCGAATCGAGGATGTTCTCTAATAGGGGAGAGGGAAAGGATCTCATAAGAAGCCTTGTCATTTTTGCAGGTTTAGTGGTGCCTCATCCGGAGACAGGGGTACTTTTGGTAAGGGTCATCCTCCTAGGACATATCATATTGCACTTCAGCATCCCATAATGTTTTAAGTAGTCCTGGTCCTTATGTGCCTCATTCTGGATAGCCAGCACACAATGCACCGCCAGCTCCTACCAGTGCACCTCATATTTAGACTTATTACAGTGGTCATCCAGCCTATTCGGGCTAGTCTCAGTTCCAGCAGCCACATCACTTGAATGAATGTTGTAAGTGTGGTGGTTTTGGGCATATAAGAAGGTTTTGTCCTAAATTATTTGGCATCATGCCAGTGTAGAGTTCTTGTTCCATGATTGTGGCATCGGTTTCACCACCGCCTTCATAGCCAGCTAAAGGTAGGGGTCACACAGAAAGAGGTAAAGTTCAAGCCGCTAGAGGTAGAGGTCAGGCCGCTAGAGGTGGAGGTCAGGCCGCTAAAGGTGGAGGCTACCCAGTAGGAGGCCGTCCTAGGCATGTGGTTCAGGGTGCTGGGGCCCAACCCCGATATTATTCCTTCCGAGCCAGGATTAAAGTCTAGTTGTCTGATATTGTTGTCATATGTACTGTTTTAGTTTGTAGTGGAGATGCTACAGTTCTATTTGATCTGATTTCTACTTATTCATATGTGTCATCCAATTTTTCTTCATATGTGGTTGTGCCTCATGATTACTTTATTGATCCTATGTATGTATCCACAACTATAGGACAGTCTAATGTTGTGGATTGTGTCTATCATTAATGTGTGGTTATCATTTGGGGTCTTGATAGTAGCGTAGATATTTTACTTCTCGATATGGTTGATTTTCATGTCATTTTGGATATCGATTGGCTATCACCTTATCATGCTATATTTGATTGTCAAGCCAAGGCTGTGACATTAGTCTTGCTAGGGTTGCCTCAATTAGAGTGGAGGGAAACTCCAAGCCATTATACTAGTAGGGTTATCTCTTAAATGCAGCTCGACGTATGGTTAAGAAAGGGTGTCTAGCTTATTTTGCTTTTGTCCGCGATTCTAGTTCGGAGGTTCCTTTCATGGATTCTAAGAATTTATAGCGGAAATTCTTGTAGACTTGTCCTGGATGACACCTGATAGGGATATCGGCTTCTGTATTGACTTGGTTCTGGGCACTCAACCCATTTCTATTCCGACATACCATATGGCCCCGTTAGAGTTGAAGGAATTGAAAGAGTAGTTGCAATATTTTCTTGATAAGTGATTTATTAGATCTAGTGTCTCCCCCTGGGGTACGTGCTGTTTGTAAAGAAAAAAGATGGATCGATGAGGATGGGCATAGACTACAACCAATTGAACAGAGTCATTGTCAAGAACAAGTATCCATTATTGAGGATTGATGACTTGTTTGATTAGCTTCAGGATGGCTAGGAGTTTTCAAAGATTGATTTGAGGTCTGGCTACCATCAGTTGATGATTAGGGCATCTGATGTCCTTAAGGTAGCTTTTCGGGCTCAGTACAGGCATATTGAGTTTCTGGTGATGTCGTTTGGGCTGACAAATTCCCCAGCGGCATATATGGACATGATGAACCAGTTGTTCAAGACGTATTTGGTTATTCATGACATCTTGATCTACTCCACTGTCGAGAGGATCACGAGCAACATCTTCTAATCGTACTTTAGATTCTAAGAGACAACCACTCTTTTTTATGTTTTCAAAGTGCGAGTTTTGGTTGGATTCAGTCGCTTTATTTGGCCACTTTGTATCAGTAGAGGGCATAAAGGTAGACCCTAATGTGACGAACCCAAACCCGCTCGTGATGGTGCCCAACAATAATGCTATTCAAGCCCGACCATTTACTCTCTCAACCCGAGCGTGAAGCCCAAAACTAATTAATTAAATACTCAAATAAAAACAATTCGAAATACTGACATAAACTGTAACTCCCAAAGACCTGGGTCATGAGTCTAGAGCCGCTAAACAAACTGGATAACAATATCCAACGAAAATACACAAGTCGGGAACCATAAATATAAATAAAACTGAAATAGGAAGAGTAATCAGGTGCGAACGTCAAACAGCTACCTCAACAACTCTAATAAACTCTGGAGACAAAGACTGCTCAGCTAAGCCTCTAGTGCACCTAAATCTACACATAAGGTGTATGGAGTTGGGGTGAGTACTACCGACTTAGTGAGTAATAAGCATATAAAATGTCTGAAGATAAGAAATCCACGAAAAGCCACAAAGTAAAGCTAACACTAACAGTCCAATACCTTACTACGAACAAACAACAAAAAAAATCAAATATAATAGTCAAGTATAATGTAAGGATGCAATGCAATGCATATGAACACGCTGCGGTGTGCAGCCCGATCCATTTAACGTTGATGGCGCTCACTTGGGGTGTGCACAAACTCCGAATAGGCTCCTACAGTCCAAGCACAATGTCATCATATCATTGCTGCGACGTGCAGCCCAAACCATACCCAGTACACAATATGCATATGAGTCATGTAACAGATTCAATTAATTTCCCAATTTCCAATTTATTTAGAAGAATATACTTTAGATATTTAACTACAGGAAAAGTGACTTAGCATTTCATAACAGTGATTAAACACAAGAATGAGATCAATGATTATACAAAGCATGCTATCATAATGATATTAATCCTCTGAGGATGCTGCATATTGACACAAGGCCCCAAACATGGCAGTATGCCTAGATATATTCACTACAGGGTGCGTATCAGTCACCAATATAAAACATTTCTTGTTCGGGATGGACCAAGTTACAATCCCCAGTCATAAACAATCTCACACATACCATGAGGTGCGAGTCACGCCCTACTATAGCGTCACAATGAGATAAATCGGGGTTCCAAACCCTCAGGCCATCATATACACTAACTACTGACCTCTAACTGGCCATAGACTGGTCCGCAATGTCTTTTCCTTTTGTATCGACTTCCTCCCGTGTCGAATCTAGTCAAAATCATAGGGAACACATAAATATAGGTTTAAGAAACATAACCCAATCAAAAATACTCTAAAAGTACTAGAATTCACGAAGTTGGTAAAACTCGAGCCCTAGGCCCACTTCTCGAACCAACGGATTCCTCGTCTAGCAACGAGTCCGTACATATAAAGACAATAAAAATCAGAGTCCGTTTGACCCTTGAAATTACAACTTTACACCTTCTTAGGTTTCAAGCCTTAACCTCCATATTTACCACTTAAATCCTTGGGTTTTCAGTGTTTAATCTACGTTCTTACATCATAACAACATAATCCGAGTCTAAGAAATCTTACCTGATGAAATCCCACAAATTCTCTTCAAATCCGCCAACAAATCGCCTTTCCCTAAAGTCTAAAATATTTTCTAACTTCTGATATTCGATAACATTGTTCATTAAAAAACCTCTGTGATTTTCGCTTCGGCGGTTATATTTCCGCACCTGCGGCACCGTCTTTGCATCCATTTGGCCACTTATGCGGTCTCACTTAATTTTCTAGGAACCGCTTCTACGAATCCTATCGACGATCACAGTGACCGCTTCTGCGGTCTTCAACTTAATTCCCAACATCGCTTTTGCGGTCAAAATCCGCTTATGCTGTTTCTCCTCAACCGCTTATGTGGTACATATTCCACTTTTGCGGACCCGATAATGTGACCACTGGTCCGCTTTTGTGGAATTACCCAGGTCCATCATGGACCGCTTCTGCGACAGCATAGCCTCATCTGTGGAATCGCTTATGCGGCATCTTTTCCATAGATGCGGAAATACCAGACGCTCTATACCACATACCTGCAACAACATTCAATTTTCACCGTTTACCCTTCCAAAATTACTTTGAGGCCCTCGAGACCTCAACCAAATGCACTGATATGTTCTATTACGTCATTCAACTTTCTTATAACATAAAAACAATATCATATTGGTGTTTCCTACAGATTCCAGATCTTATATGGTATATTATGATGCAACTCATATTGGACTTGGTGCAGTTTTGATGCAGTATGGAAGGTAATTGCATATGCTTCATGGCAACACAAGGTTCATGAGAAGAATTACATTGTTCATGATCTAGAGCTGGCAACCATTATTCACGCACTGAAGATTTGGAGGCACTATCCATACATCGTGCTGTGCAAGTTATTCAAAAACCATCAAAACGTGCAATATTTGTTAAAGCGGAAGGAGCTCAATTAAGGTAGATGAGGTGGTTGTAGCTGTTGAAAGATTATGATATCACCATTTTGTATCATTCCGGGAAGGCCAATATGGTCGACGATGCTTTGAGTGGGAATTAATTGAGTACATGTAGCCTTGAGTACATTCTATTTGGGGAGAGACCACCGGCATTAAATGTTCAGGATTTAGCAAATCAATTCGTTAGGTTGGATGTATTTGTGACCAATGCTCTTCTAGCTTGTACAGTCACTTGGTCTTCTTTGTTTGAGCACATCAGAGTTCGACAATATGATGAACCTTATTTTCTTGTCCTTATGGACACAATGTGGAATGGTGGTGCCAACCAGGTTAATGTAGGATATGATGGAGTTTTAAAGATGGGTCTTGTTTGTGTGCCTAATGTGGATGGACTTTATGAGTTAATTCTTGAGGAAGCCCACAGTTCCGGGTATTCTATTCGACCTGGCGCCGCCAAGATGTATTAGGACTTGCGAAAACATTATTGGTGGAGGAGAACGAAGAAACATATAGTTGCATACGTATCTTTGTATCTAATTTGTTAGCGGGTAAATTGTGAGCATCAGAGGCCCGAAGGTTTGCTTCAAGAGTAAGAGATTCTTGAGTGGAAGTGCGAGCGTATAACTATGGATTTTGTTGTTGGAAAAAGGAAGTTTGATGTAGATTTGTTCATTGTGCATAGGATTACTGATGATAGTCTATAATTACGTATTTTAGTCGCTTATTAGACTATAATATACTACAGTTGAATTGAATTTTAGCTTTAATTGCTAGTTTTTTGAAGGAGTGATTCAGAGCTATGTTGATGTTATGGAATGAATTCATGTGATTTGGAACTTTGAAGTCTGAGTAAAATCCAAAAAAATCAAGCCGAGATCGTTTTCGGGATCGATGAATGATAATTAAGAACGAAACAAAGAATTAAGCAGGCATGCGGTGCATTTTCTAGTTAAATGCAGATAACTTTTCACTCATAACTCCATTTAGGCTCCATAATATATCGTTCGAAATCTATTTGAAAGGGAGACAACTTTAATATTTTTAATTTTCTCAAATTCCCACTACCACGGCGCATGGTGCGCTGCGGTTGTGGAAATTTTCTGCAGCGTATCAGAATCTGCAATCGGAGCTTTTCCACTGCCACCCCCGTATGGCGCATCGCCCCATTCGGTGCAGTAGTTTAAATTTTACAGAGTGAGTGTCCTATTTAATGCGGAAGAAGGTATTTTCATCTGAGCTCGACCCTACTTGGTATAAATACATGTAAAAAAACTATTTTGAGGAAGAGGGACATACTTTTTTACATAGTTTAGACCTAAGGAGGCTAAAGATATCGGGTGATTCAACCTAAGGAGGTAAGAACAAATTAGGAGCAAAGCGGAGAATTCTTCTACGAGTTATTCACTTCCTTCTTCCTATTTTTCATATTGGTTATGAATTCTAGTATTGTAGTTATTCATACTATTATGAATAGCTAATTTTTAATCTTGGGGTTTTGATGGAACCTGTTCAAGGATGATTTTCTCGTTATGTCAATATGAATTTAGTATTATCTCTATTTGGTCAACTATATGATTATTGTTGTTGATTGAAGGGCCCTCAATTATACTACAAGATAAATGTCTTTAACAAAGGGATATTGGGTCCTTAAAGACTAAATCTGGTCGTTATTAGTCAATTACGACCAAAACAATACGGTCATCACCGGTCGTTAAAGGCTCCAACGTTAAAAGTAAATGACCGGATTCTAGTCAGGTTGTTAATGATCCTTTAGCGACAACAAGAAATCTGGTCATTATACATTCTTTTAGTGACCATATTTCCCTTCGCTAATTATCATTTTTAGTCGCTATAAAATGCTTTTAGCAACCAATATTCCTTTAACTAATTGTATGCTTCTTTCAATAACAATACTTCAATGACCAAATTTTCTTTCGCCAAATCCTTAATAATAAATATAATTAGATAATATTTGTGTTTTTCCCTGTTGTTACCAATTGGTAATCACAATTTCAAATGTAGATACATAAAAAATTGTCAATACTCACATGAAATATCATTGTTAATTTTAAAGAACTAAAACATCAAATTACAAAAAATACATCCATTCGATATGCGGGCTTTTTGGAACTCCTAAGAAAACAGAAAATTAAATTGTACTATAGTTGAACAATCTTCTTGATACTGTGATACAAGCAACCAACTTCTACCATTATCTACTTAGTAGGTGAAATTTTCCATCATTCATGGCTCTAAATCTGCAGAATCAATAACAGATGATTAGCTGACAAGAACTCCATCATAGATCCTGCAATTCAAATTAAGAACTTGCTTCAATGCTTACTGATGCCTTGGTAGTCTTACTGATGCGTATGTAAAACTAATGTAAAACAACATATATAGGGCTAATTAATAGTTTAATTGAAATAAAAATTAGTTCAAAAGCCACATGTTCTGACCATTTCTTAAAGAACACAATTTGAAGGAAGAAAGTGATCATAAGACATAGTTTCCTCCCACTTCAATAATAACCAAATAGCCAGTTGCAAGAATACAAAGCTTAGCATTCTTTTTCTTCTTTTATATTCTTCTACTATAAAGAAACACTCTTAGGCGATTAGTGCTTTTGGCATCACTTTATATCTGTGACGACCCAAACCTCGGTTGTGATGGCGTCCAACACATTGTTAGGAAAGCCCAATCATTTCACATTTACCATCCCAATAATTAAATTAAAAATTCAAATTTAAGTAGAAACTCCTATTTCCATAATAATAAGATGAGTGCGGAAAATAAGATAACTGAAATAACAACCCATCAGGATATGGTGTCACAAGTATGAGCCTCTAAATATAACGGAATAATATCCTATACATGCCAAGTCTAACGAAAGAGTAAAAGAGATAACGAAAAGAAAAGATCGGGTCATGCGGACGTCGACATCTACCTCGATAACTCTGCAAATAAGTGATGCAGCAACAACATATCAACTAGCTTCCTGGATCCCTGTATCTGCACAATAGGTGCAGAGAGTAGAGTGAGTACTCCAACTCAGTGAGTAATAGCAATAAATAATAACTGAAGGAAAGAACACCTGTAGGAAGACAATGCAGTTCTATAATTAACAGTACAGGTAGGAACATTTCTAAAAGGGAAAAGTCCAGTACCAGTCTACTACACTCCAACAGTTATCCAACACTGCTGCGGCGTACAACCCGATCTTTAGTAATACTGCTACGGCATGTAGCCTAATCCAATTTAATATATATAGTATTGCGATGTGCAGCCCGATCTAACATAATATATATAATGCTGCGGCGTGCAGCCCGATCCGATATATATCAAATACCTCACTATGCGGTGCTTGACCCCTCTCTCTCAATATAGACTTGGCCTCTCTGGCCCACGTAGCTAGACCAGGGTATTCAACCCTAGGTATTCTCATTTAGTGTGCATTGTGATAATATCGGTTCATATTATGTTTTATAGTTTAGAATACGACTGAGAGTATGTGTTCAACAGGTAACGTGTGGTGAATTAACTCAACAGGCATGGCAAGTTGCCTAAAATAATGGATATAAACTCAGTCTCAGTCAATAAGCACAGTAACCATCAATAGGGATGGACCAAGTCTGAATCCCCTTAATATCACCACACTCATCACACGGTACGTGTTTCATCTCAACATAGCACTGCATAGAGCAGATACGGGTTTCAAGTATATCATTCATAACTATCACTCATCTCAAACCGGCCAAAATCCTAGCTCGCCTTGTGCTTTCCTCGCAAATCGATCTCCTCGAGTGTAGAATCTAACCAAAACCACAAGAAATAGCTTACAATAAGCTAATGGAACATAACTCAATCGAAAGAACTCGAAAAACACCCAAAAAAATGAAGTTGGCGAAACCCAAGCCCCGGGCCCACGTCCCGAAAAATTATAAAGTTTACATTTTAAGAATCCCCGTCTCGCCACGAGTCTGAACATACCAAAAACTCCAAATTTGGACCACAAATGGCCCCTTAAATCCCAAATTTAAAGCTTTTGCTCCAAGCCCTATGTTCTTATCATTTTGCTATGTTTTCATGAATTTCAAGCATGATTCTTCAATAAAAGCATGTATTTAACTCATAAAACATACCTCCAATAATATCCAGTCGAAACACGTTAAATTCCCGTCCAAAAGCTCTCAAGAATGACAAAAAATGGTGGAAAATGGGTTATTTTTGCGACTGGAGTGTTTTCAGATATTCTGCCTAGATATTTTACTCATTTTGATCACGGAAAATGCTTCGCGATCACGGAGAACAATTTTTCAGCCCAAAATTTAAGGGGATCCAGACTTGGTCCATCCCTATTGATGGTTACTGTGCTTATTGACTGAGACTGAGTTTATATCCATTATTTATAATGGTCATAACGTTTTGCACACAACTCCGAAGGACAAACAGTTTGAAGTTCTGGAAACTAGACACATAGGGCTATAAGTTTCATTTGTTTCCATTTCCTGAATCCTTATATATTTTGAGATATAAGCTTCCATATTCATTTATGTGTATTAGAGATCCTTCTCGGACACCATAACTTTTGCCACATATGTCCAAATCATGATTTCTTTAGCTTTCTAAAAACTAGAAACCATGTGCTACAACTTTCGTGTTTGAATCACCTCAAATGCCTTGTAGATACATGGATATGAGATTCCGAAGTAGGACCAATGAAAAAAAAAATTCCTTCTTCGCTATCGCGGAGCATTCTACGCGATCGAGATTCATTAATTTTTTTCTCACATTTTACTGACCGCGATCGCGACCCATTGTCCACGATTGCATAGAACACTGATACAGACAGAAACTAGCAATTAAAATGATCTACAAAATGGTCTGAAACCACCCCGAAACTCACCTGAGGCCCCCCAGGAACTCAACCAAAAGCACCAACGCATCCTAAAACCTCATTCAAACTTGTTCCAATCATCAAAACACATCTAACAATGCTAAAACCTTTAATTCACCATAGATTCAAGCCTAAGTTTATCAAATTCTTCCAAAACTCCATTTGACCCGAAACTCAACCAAACGACATCTGAATGACCTGAAATTTTGCGCACAAGTCCAAAATCACCCAACGAAGCTACTACAACTCTCAAAATTCCATTCCGACTCCCGGATTAAAATATAACCTACCAACCGGAAATCGCCCAAATACTAATTTTGCCAAAATAGACTAATTTCTTCACCGGACCTCCAAAATTACTTTCGATTGCGCTCATAAGCCTTAAATCATCCCCCGAAACTAACCGAATCACCAAAATCTGCGTCTGAGCCATCTAACCACAAAGTCAACTTCTGGTTGACTTTTCTAAAACAAGCTTCCTTCTAAGAAGCTATGTGCCTTATTTCAACCAAAACCAATTCAATTACACCCAATTGACTAGTACTGATATAGAAACACTAAGCAACACAATAAGGGGGAAACGAAGTCGTAATACATAAGATGACAGGTCGGGTCGTCACATCCTCCCTAACTTAAACAAACGCTAAATGATATTACCAAGTATATACTATAGGTGATCCGATATCACCCTATCTGACATAGGTCCGATAACACCATATGGATGGAACTTCATAGTCCATCTAAACCATAAACCACATTGCAGTTCCCAAAATCATACACCAGATTAGAACCCCATGTCAATACTCAGAATAAACCTAAACCAACTGTAATAACCCATACTTGTAACTCCAGGTGAGACCATATGATATAATACACAACCCAATCAGTCGAGACGATGGAATATATTCACAGCAATAGCCCATAATAACCAATTACCGATAGAAAAATCTTTCCATTAGCTAAACCATATTTCAACACTTTCATATGCTGCCAACGACAACTGAAACACACGATGAACCGAACCCATCTCTCAGATCAACCATTCATGAATCCATTCCTCATATGACTCATACCACGACAGTCTTTCAGGACAAACCTCGATATTACCTTTCTAACAAGATGACATCAATTCTGTTCGTACTCACTAATGATTCCAATGATCAGTTCGACTCCGACACACCTCTCTGGTGATATGACACCTCAGCATAGGCCTAAGCCACAACTTGCATAATCTACGCACCAATGAAGGTCGGTCCGAACATACCCAAATTATGACAAATGACTCAAAAAATGGAGCTATAACTCAAACTCCTCAGTACCATCACAACACAAGGCAGGGAACCTGTCCCACATCACAGAAATAGAATACCTAAATGTACCTTCAAGGGTCTAATCCCTGCGTAGCCTCGCTTCAAATGCACGATCTTATCCAAACACTATTACATATAAAGCACTCAAGTCGCTATACTCGAAATTGACAACCACACGCGATGAATATCGGGAACCCAAACAAATTGTTATACCCATGGTGAAGCAAGTAATATACACCATATGATCCTGAAAGGACACAACCGGTGCGCCATTCACCGAGCAGTACCCAATACGGCCTTTCTTCAGAAACTAGGAAGTAATGCATACAAAGTAACATATGGAAAACTATTTCCAACATAACATTGTTGCAGTAAGCAACCCGGTCCAGATAACATACCCGTGGTGGCATGCCACCCGATCCAAATAACATACCCGTGGCGACGCGCCACCCGATCCAAATAACATACCCATGGCGGCATGCCACCCGATCTAGATAACATACCCATGGCGATATGCCACCCGATCCACGTATATACCTCTCAAAAGGAGATGCACATAGAGCCAAATTTGTCAATTTTTTGCAGTGCAAATTGTTAAGGATTTCAAGGCTTCTGTCTTGAAATAGACGGGGTTCACCTACAAAATGTTTGGCTATGCTATAAGCCAAAGTGGCGAATGCATCTTTAGCAGTAACCTCAGTGGTTGTGCTGGAGTTGTTTTCTGTTTTAACAACATGTTTAAGGACAGTGGCATTAAGAATAGTGCCTTTGTCCATTTCAGTGAGGTAATTGTCCCACCAATTCTTTAATATACCAGTAAAGCCTGCAATAATTCTAATTGCAGCATGCTTATCAGAAACGCCTCTCATTTTGTAGGTTGTTACAGAAATTCCCATTTCTTGCAACTTGTTATAGATTTGGCCTTCTGCCATGCCATCTATATTCCATTCTGTAATACCGTTTCCTTCGGTATATGAGCTAGGATGGAGGTTATCTTCCTCAAACTGAGTATCCAGGAAAGAAGGTCTGGGATAGAAGTTCCTCATATTGGGTTGCCAATCTTGTATGGTACTAAGTTTATTACCTTTGGTGATATTCAGCTTAGATAACTGGTCTGGAACTCTGTACTGACCTTAAGCTTAAGGACCAACTTAAGAAAGAAAGGAGTCTGACTTCGAACGAACTAGGAAGTTTCTGTCAAGACTTCGGTCCGATAATTCAGACACATGCTGGACATGTGGCAGAAAGGGACATAGGTCTAACCAATGCCCTATAAATAAGGAGAAGAAAAACAAAGTCAACCTTCTAGAGGTTGATGACGAAACCAAACAAAAACTCTTCTCCATTCTAGAAGAACAAGAAACTGAGTCTGAATCATACTCTTCTGATAATGAATCAGAAAACAGTGATGACGAATTCATCAATGTTGCACAAGACTCAGATGACAGTGAAACCTGTGATTGTACAGGTACGTACTGTCTTTGCGAAGCAAAATCCATTAGAGTTCTCTCAGAACAAACTGCAGAAACTCTATTTGCCACCATTGAGCACATCAATGATGATGATGTTAAAAGGAATTACCTATTAGAGCTTCAAAAGCTTGTCTCCAGACAAAAGTCTGAAAGACCTCAAGTAGAACCTTTTAGCATGAAGCAAATCATGAGTCGTTTTGACTCAAGGAAGGAAGAACCTTCCATTAATGAACTTCGAAGCGAAATAAAGCTTCTCAAAGATGAAGTCAGAGAAATTAAATCTAGACTTCATAAAGTCGAGATTGATGCTCTTACAGAGCAAGTCCTCAAATCAGCCCATAATTCTAAGAATCATGATATAGGATCCGCTTATGATTCGGATATGTCACAATCTCCTAAAAATAATTCCAATGTGGACATTGCATCTACAAGTAGAGCCGCTGGCATTGACTTAATCTCTAAAGTCAGACCCCAAAGCTCTCATATATTGATAAAGCTTGTTATCAACGATAACTTTGTCCTGAACAAAATAGCTTTATTAGACAGTGGTGCAGATAGAAACTGCATTATTGAAGGATTAATCCCTACTAAATATCTTAGAAAGGGATCTACAAAACTTTACAACGCCACTGGTGAGCGTATATTAATAGATTATAAATTATTTGATGCTCATATTTGCAACAATGGTATTTGCTTAAAAAATGATTTTGTAATTACCAAAAACATAAATGAAGAAATTATTTTGGGAATACCTTTTATTACCCAAATAAAACCTTTTATCACTGGTTTTGAAGATATCAAAACAACTATTTGAGGAAAAGAAATTTCCTTCCCTTTTATTAAAACTCTTTCAAAAAAGAAAGCATTTTTTTACATGAAAAAATGACTTTCAAAATAAATCTTATTTCTCAGCAAATACAATTTTTGAAGGATGATTCTAAATCAAACAAATTGAGCAAATTTTAAAAACCCCGGGGATAGTAACTAAGATTGCTAAACTGCATGAAACTTTTGAGAAAGAAATTTGCTCAGATTTTCCAAATGCTTTTTGGGCCAGAAAAGCCCATACTATTGATCTTCCTTATATAGACGGTTTTGACGAAAAAACCATTTCTACTAAAGCCAGGCCCATCCAAATGAACCAGGCTTTAATTGAATTCTGTAAAAAGGAAATTGATACTCTCTTGTCTAATAAATTAATTAGGCCCTCCAAATCTCCTTTGGAGCTGTTCAGCCTTTTATGTTAATAATGCTGTTGAACAAGAGAGAGGAGCCCCAAGGCTCGTTATCAATTATAAACCTTTAAACAAGGCTTTAAAATGGATTAGGTATCCTATTCCTAACAAACGTGATCTTTTAAAGAGAACGTTTGAAGCCAACATTTACAGTAAGTTTGATATAAAATCAGGCTTCTGGCAAATTCAGATTTCCGAAAAGGACAAATACAAAACCGCTTTCAATGTACCATTCGGACAATACGAATGGAACGTTATGCCTTTTGGGCTAAAAAATGCCCCTTCTGAATTTCAAAATATTATGAATAATATTTTCAATCATATTAGTCATTTTTCAATAGTATATATTGATGATGTTTTAATATTTTCTGAAAATATAGATTCTCATTTCAAACATTTAAATGTTTTCTTTCAAACAGTTAAGCACAATGGATTAGTAGTTAGTGCTAAGAAAATCAAACTTTTTCAGACTCAAATACGTTTTTGGGCCATGACTTATACCAAGGGACTTATAAGCCCATTTGTAGAGCCATCGAGTTTTCAGACAAATTCCCTAATGTCATCAATGACAAGACTCAACTACAGAGATTCTTAGGAAGTCTCAATTATGTTACGGATTTTATTCCTAAAATGCGACAAATCTGTAAGCCCTTATACGATAGGCTTAAGAAGATCCCTGTTCCATGGGGAGATGATCAGACTAATGCAGTCTTAGAAGTCAAAAGTCTGGTTAAAAATCTACCATGTCTCGGAATATCTAACCCCGATTTCTTCATGATAGTCGAAACAGATGCCTCCGAACTTGGTTATGGAGGTATATTGAAACAAAGAAGGGATTCTAAGAGTCCCGAACAATTAGTTAGATTCACCTCTGGAGTCTGGAACTCCGCCCAAGCTAATTATAGCACTGTAAAGAAGGAAGTCCTTGCTATTGTTCTATGTATTACAAAGTTCCAAGACGACCTTATAAACAAAGAATTTTTGATTAGGGTAGAATGTACATCTGCTAAAGATATCCTGCAAAAGGATGTTAAAAATCTTGTCTCTAAACAAATATTTGCTAGATGGCAAGCTTTATTATCCAGTTTTGATTTTACTATAGAATATCTTAAGGGAGAAGATAATTCTCTCCCAGATTTTCTAACACGTGAATTCTTGCAGGAAAAGCAATGAGAGGAGCCCGCCAAGGAGCAAGGCCCTCAAGAAGCAGGCCCACAACAAGTGGTCCAAAAATTAATTCTCCTCCAGGTCCATTTACAATAAGGCCTGAATTAAGCCTCTTGCCAATAAGGCCAGAATTAGGACATAATAGATATTCTGCCCTAGCCCAACTACCACCAATTGGCCCAATCTCTTTCCCCTCACTATCTTCGAGTAGTTCCTCAAAAAGCCCTTCCAAAAGGAACCCGAACCCAGTTCGGTTTCTCCCTCGGGAAAACATAGATTTTCCCACAAACCAACTAGTGACTCTTACGCCATGAAAACTCCTGAGAGTTTTGCTGAAGCAGTATCTCCAGCTGCTACTCCCCTTCCAAAGTCTGAAAAAAATTTGATTTCATTTCTTTACAGACTTCTCCCATCTTTGCCCTTGACAAAGACTATGAAACCTTGAGATTAAACATCTCTTAAAACCCCTCTTCAACAATAGAAATTATGTTGACACCGATAATCACTTAAAAACTAGAAAGTTTTTTGAATTTATTTTAATAGATACTGGTTCTATTGAAATAGAACACGAGTTAAGTGATAAATCAGATCCTGAGAGCATCGCTTACTCAAAGTTCACTATTAAGAAAATCCTTTCTCCCTTCTATTGGAAGGTAGATCACCTGTTAACTCCTATAAGTCTTTCTAGGAAATACAATCCTCAAACCTACAATTGGTTTGACTACTGTAATGCCTGGTTTAACTTCCTATTCTTACGACCAATCACTCATACATGGTTTGTAAAGTATAGCTCAGAAGTCTCAACTTCTGTTATCCCGAGATGGTTCTACGATTGGTGGAGCTGTTTCGGAGGAAACCAAGGCATCCTTCCAAAACCCTTCTTAGAGAAGTTTCCTCAGTTCCAACATGAGGAAGGAATCTCTACCTTACCAGACAACATTAAGTTGTGTAAATACTTTATTAAGAAAAGAATTTCTTATATTATTAATTGGACTTTTGTTATAGCAGAATTTGACAGGATCAAATATCTGTCAAGAGAAATCAAGATCAAAGGCTGGACACCAGCAAAGAAAGAGTCAACAAATCACTCAATCACTCCTTCCAAGAAAGGATCAACCTCAGCTTCTCAACCATCTCCTTCAAAAGATGAGTTAAAGAAAAAAATACAGAAAGCTCTGTCTGAGCTCGATGATAACCCAGACGAAGAAGCTATCATGCAACTTCTAGAAGAAGCCTCTTCACAAAGTGATGACAACGGTGACATGTTAAACCCTCGAGCTCTAGCTAGTTCTTATTTAAATCCATTTGATTAATAATCACTAATTGAGGTTATTAAAAACCGGAATAATTAGTCTCTCGGATAGAGGTCAAAGACCGGAATTATCTAGAGAGTAATAGAAGAGTCCCGAAGGGACAAAATTTCTATTTGATTATTAAATCAATGGACCCCAGCCACCGAAAGTCTTTTGGACTATTCGGAGACATCATCTCTTTTAGTCAAAAAGAGAATAGGACGATAAGCTTTACTTTATCATTACCCGACAAGGGAAAAATTGATAAAGCTTATCTCCCTGCCCATTATCTACAAAAAGTAGAATATGGGCCCTACTTATCACCAAGCAACCTATCAAATAGATTGCTTTCTGATTACCCTTATCTTTCTCGGTCTATAAAAGACTTGTAATTCCTCTAGAGGAGCACCAGAAAATTTCTGAAATACAATTTCTTTTGCAATTCTCTCTATACTCCCTTGTAAACAATGAAGGCGTTTGCCACTATGGAATAAAATACCCTTGTCTTTGTAAGTTTCTTTACAGTTTTCTAATTTTTAATTTCCGCACTTGATCCTGCACTATACCAATAGTTGGTTTATATGCTCAGGGAGATCCCACCAAGTGTTCAGAAGATCTTCGTTTGGAATAAAGTCTTTGTCAGGGGTTAAAACACCTATGGACTTTTCTAGTTTCCTAAGACAATCTTTTCTCATGAATTCCAGAAACCAGAATACTGTTAATAGTGTTAATGTTTCTATTTCAAAAATAGAAAACGATTTACAAAACTGGGATATTCCTAAAGAATCTTTTGAAAAGATTTACCAACTTGGAAACTTTTCTATATTTAAAAAGTTTAATTTTAAAACTTGTGAATCCACTATTGCTATAAATAATAGCCTTGAAACTATTAAGTTATTAATATCTGCTGACATAGATCGTTATAAAAAGGATTTTCAATTTTTACATATCGGACTTGTACAAGTTGCTGTTAAACCTTTGTTTAGAAAAGGTTTAAATATTCCTATCTGTCTTACTTCTTCGTGATGATAGACTGTTAAACTTTGATTACTCACTTTTAGGAGTCTTAGAAAGTAACCTCGCCAATGGCCCGGTTTACTTTAATTGTTATCCCAATTTCTCGGTTGACATCCATGACCCTAATATCATGGACACTTTGACACTTAATGTCAAAACCAAGAATATGAACAGTAAGATAGACACAAGAGAAATAGCTATAATATACCGTGTATATTATAATCTTATGAAAACCACTATAGCCCCGAAGGCTATAACGGCTAGTGCCAAAGGTTTTACCATGCTCATGGAAGCCAACCAAGAGCATGGAACTACTTTTGTTCCCAGACTCCTAAGATGGAGTGACATCTCATCGGATGAAGAATGGAAGTTTGATTCCATAACAAATCCAACTCCACCCCAACCCGAAAGATCTCAAATCGACAGGGTTATTCAATTTCCCGATGGATCTATTAACCTTAAGTTTTTAAGATCCGACTCTATTAATCAAGGTTCATCAAGCAGACGATTATCGTCAGCCAGACCCTCCTCTTCTCGTAACAGAGAAGAAAATGAACACAGTATTAATATCGAACCAGGGAAATTTCATGGTGTTGACTTTTCAAACACTATTCCCAAAATCTATTATGAGGACTTTGGAAGTCCTACTCCTAGTGATATGAAACCAGATAAACCTAGGAATTCCATAGGTGTTTTAACCTCTGACAAAGACTTTATTCCAAATGAAGATCTTCTGAACACTTGGTGGGATCTCCGTGAGCATAAAATCAAAGTAGATTGGTATAAAGCCACTTATCCTAGGCATAAGAGGATTGCCTTTAGGAATAAATGGTTTATAGACATGAAAAGGTTTAAAACAGAAATAGAATTCTTTAGATGGTTCGAATGTTCTGGACAAATTGATGATACCCAATCATCCCTTCAAACCTTAGTCAATAGATGGTACACTAGAGACCAAACAATTGACGGTATTACTCCTCTATTAGAAGGACTTAAAATTCCCTATAGGAAAGAAGTTATTATTGCTTCACCCTTTAAGAAAAATATAGAGAAAACCACTTCTCCGGTTAGCACTGAGGATATCAACAAAATCCTAGAACAGAATAATTATACCAACCAAGTTCTTCACGTTGTTTCTAAACAAATAGAACAAATCCCTCTTAAAGACAGTTCGATAATAAGTCGACCCAGTACTTCAAAAATTTTTGATAGGATTGACACAAATCCGATATTCAAAATCCCTGAATTTTCCAAAGAAAAATTCCCTGAATTTTCTAAAGATCTTAGCAACAGTGATGCTATGTTAGAAAAAATTAGTGACCAGTTATCTAAGATGAATATCACCAAAGGTAATAAACTTAGTACCCTACAAGATAGGCAACCCAATATGAGGAACTTCTATCCCAGACCTTCTTTCCCGGATACTCAGTTTGAGGAAGATAACCTCTATCCTAGCTCATATACCGAAGGAAACGGTATTACATAATGGAATATAGATGGCATGGCAGAAGGCCAAATCTATAACAAGTTACAAGAAATGGGAATTTCTGTAACAGCCTACAAAATGAGAGGCGCTTCTGATAAGCATGCTGCAAATAGAATTATTGCAGGCTTTACTGGTATATTAAAGAATTGGTGGGACAATTACCTCACTGAAATGGACAAAGGCACTATTCTTAATGCCACTGTCCTTAAACAGGTTGTTAAAACAAAAAACAACACCAGCACAAACACTGAGGTTACTGCTGAAGATGCATTCGCCACTTTGGCTTATAGCATAGCCAAACATTTTGTAGGTGAACCCCGTCTATTTCAAGACGGAAGCCTTGAAATCCTTAACAATTTGTACTGCAAAAAATTGACAGATTTTAGGTGGTACAAAGATATGTTCCTTAATAAAGTCATGATTAGGCAAGATTGCAATAATGACTATTGGAAGGAACTCTTTATTAGTGGTTTACCCTCTCACTTTGCTGAGAAAGTAAGAACCAAAATCAAAGATAGATGTGAAGTGAAAATCCCTTATCATCTCCTCTCTTATGGAGACCTCATTAGCGTAACAACGATTACTGCTATGGAACTCTGTACCGACCTAAATCTTAAGGGCCAACTTAAGAAAGAAAGGAGTCTGACTTCGAACAAACTAGGAAGTTTCTGTCAAGACTTCGGTTTCCCTGCTATAAAACCTCCTTCAGCTAGAAAAGATAGCAAGAATCACAGAGAAGGTGATAAAAAGATTTTTAAGAGTAAAGGTTTTAGAAAAACCAGTAAATCTAGGGATAAACCAAAAAGAAGTTTTAGGAGAAAAACTCCCGATAATTCAGACACATGCTGGACATGTGGCAGAAAGGGACATAGGTCTAACCAATGCCCTAGAAATAAGAAAAAGAAAACAAAGTCAACCTTCTAGAGGTTGATGACGAAACCAAACAAAAACTCTTCTCCATTCTGGAAGAAGAAGAAACCGAGTCTGAATCATACTCTTCTGATAATGAATCAGAAAACAGCGATGACGAATTCATCAATGTTGCACAAGACTCAGATGATAGTGAAACCTGTGACTGTACAGGTACGTACTGTCTTTGCGAAGCAAAATCCATTAGAGTTCTCTCAAAACAAACTGCAGAAACTCTATTTGCCACCATTGAGCACATCAATGATGATGATGTTAAAAGGAATTACCTATTAGAGCTTCAAAAGCTTGTCTCCAGACAAAAGTCTGAAAGACCTCAAGTAGAACCTTTTAGCATGAAGCAAATTATGAGTCGTTTTGACTCAAGGAAGGAAGAACCTTCCATTAATGAACTTCGAAGCGAAATAAAGCTTCTCAAAGTTGAAGTCAGAGAAATTAAATCTAGACTTCATAAAGTCGAGATTGATGCTCTTACAGAGCAAGTCCTCAAATCAGCCCATAATTCTAAGAATCATGATATAGGATATGCTGTCGGATATGTCACAATCTCCTAAAAATGATTCCAATGTAGACATTACATCTACAAGTAGAGCCGCTGGCATTGACTTAATCTCTAAAGTCAGACCCCAAAGCTCTCATATATTGATAAAGCTTGTTATCAACGATAACTTTGTCCTGAACAAAATAGCTTTATTAGACAGTGGTGCAAATAGAAACTGCATTATTGAAGGATTAATCCCTACTAAATATCTTAGAAAGGGATCTACAAAACTTTACAGCGCCACTGGTGAGCGTATATTAATAGATTATAAATTATTTGATGCTCATATTTGCAACAATGGTATTTGCTTAAAAAATGATTTTGTAATTACCAAAAACATAAATGAAGAAATTATTTTGGGAATACCTTTTATTACCCAAATAAAACCTTTTATCACTGGTTTTGAAGATATCAAAACAACTATTTTAGGAAAAGAAATTTCCTTCCCTTTTATTAAAACTCTTTCAAAAGAATAAAGCATTTTTTTACATGAAAAAACGACTTTCAAAATAAATCTTATTTCTCAGCAAATACAATTTTTGAAGGATGATATCCAAATCAAACAAATTGAGCAAATTTTAAAAACCCGGACTAAGATTGCTAAACTCCAGGAAACTTTTGAGAAAGAAATTTGCTCAGATTTTCCAAATGCTTTTTGGCCAAGAAAAGCCCATACTATTGATCTTCCTTATATAGACGGTTTTGACGAAAAAACCATTTCTACCAAAGCCAGGCCCATCCAAATGAACCAGGCTTTAATGGAATT
>JASVEL010003669.1:0-15874 GCA_032618575.1 Nicotiana noctiflora | reverse complement strand
TCAACCAATCAATGCTCAATGTTTTTGAGAGCATGAAGCGGGGAAAAAAAGGACAAGCCGACAAGGGCACAAAAATCCAATTAAATTAACTGGAAAAAAATGGAATAATATAAAAATTCAATTAAATTAACAAAGGGAAGAAAAACAGAGCACCTAGAAAAAAACAATAGAGCACATGTAAAAAATACCAAGAGAAGGAGACAAATAAGTATAAATTCAATTAATTAAAAAACTGAAAAGGGGAATAGAAATAACTTAAAATTTCAATTATTAAATTAACAAAGTAAAATAAAAAAGACTCATTGATGCACACATCATCAGCAGAAAAAGAAGAAGAACAAGAGGGGGAGCATAAAGCCACAACCCTAGCAGCAGTCGCACAAGAAAGTCACTTGAGAAATCTTTTGGTACAAGTTTAGATTTTTTTTTCTTAAAAAGTCCAGTGTTTTCTTTCTCGCTGCACACGCTTCTTGCTTCTTAGGCAGAAGCGAGTGTTTCACTAAACCTGATTCGCGTCAACTCTCTTAAGCACAACAGAGGTCACATTGCTTCGCTTCACGCTTAAAGCGCTGAAGCGCTCAATATCCACACCAAAGTTAATGCCTACCTTAATTGTTACCTTACATCTAATGAAATACAATCTGCATTAGCATACCACAACTCAGCAGATTGGGATTAGCCAGATTTAGTTAGATACTTAGATTGATTCTTTCCGGTAATTAGGTAGTCAGAAAATTTTCTTTCCTATTTTATCACTTGTACATTCACTATAAAACCCAGTAGCTTGAGTGAATAATCAAGCTGAGTTTCATTAAATTTTCCTCTTCCTTGTCTTATTTTACATGGTATCAAAGCCCTTGTGTAAAAACTCTTATTGTGCCATCACCGACAACATTAGGAAGGAGGAAAAGTTCATCGTCATGTTGTTTTTAGTGACCAGAGAAGTCGTCCGACTCAACTTTAATTTTTGGCAATGGTGTGTTGTGTTGAAAGAAAGACTACCACTAGGCTCATAACTACAGTCATATATGCCTCCACGCACTGTCAAAATCTAGAGTTTTTTCGCTGCCGCGTCAGCACAAGTCTCTACTGTCACTCCTCATTCTGCCCCTACCCGTCCAAGTTTATGAAGATTCTGAGACTAGGGTTCTAACGAGACTTAAATAGCTTTTTCTGTTAATTTTTCACTTTTCCAACAACTTTCCAAAGGCTGGTTTCTGATCCTTGGGGGTGCCTAGACATTACGTGGTCAACCACTGTATGTTTGGCCACTTTCAATAACTTTTATAAGCTTTTTCAGTGCTTTTACACAATTTCGTCACCAGAACCCTATTTTGGTATTGTTAGACCATTTTTAGACAAATTTGCACAATACAGACCTATCTCCACTATTTTTTAAGCATTGACCAGCTCGACTAGGACTTTGGAGTTCCTTACCAGTTTCTAAGAATATTCCTACGACGTTTCCAGCAAGTTTCAAATTCAACAACAGTGACCATGATCTTTTGGCAAAGATATTCAAATTTTTCCTTATTTGAGTTGATTTAGCACTTTCCTAGGACTTGAGAAATTTGGTTGCGCCAAAATCAAATCCAATATGTTGAATGGTAGGATGGTCTCTTTGCCTAATTATATTAAAATCCTTCAGCAAAAAATACACAAGGAGACATCCTCTAAGATAGCTCCATCATTCTTATAATGAATAGTGCGACAGATGTCTCTCAGTCTTCGGATCATTGATTCAGGAGTATCAGATCACATTTCTGGTAATAAATCTCTTCTGATAAATCCCTTTTCTCTAGTTCTTGTTCTCAATCTTATCAAACCGTCACAATGACTAATGGATCGCAGAACATGGCTATTGGAATAAGTTAAGCTAGCCCACTTCCTTCCTTCACTTCAAATCAGTTCTTGGTTGTTCTTTTAATCTCATATGCATTAGCCGTTTATCCTAAACACCAATGTTGTAAAGAGCGTGAAGCGAACAACAGCGACAAGCCCCTTTTCTCTTAAAGCGTGAAGCGAGAAGCGAGAAGCGAGAAGCGAAGCACTCGCTTTTTTGAAGTTAAGCGCAATTTTTAGAAGAATATTAAAAATAAATATTGAAACAAAAAAAGCTAGTAAGAACTAAGAAGAACTAAACAAAAAAGAACGCAGTAAGTAAGAAAAAATTGGGCAACATTTCACTGCAATTTAAGACTCAAACAATGCAATTTAAGACTCAAACAATGAAAGAAAAAGAAGATGAAGAAGAGAATGAGAAAAGAAGAACTGAAGGGGAAAAAGAATTGGCAGCATTTTGCTGCTATTTTGAGACTGAAGAAGAAGAAGAAGAATGGGAAATCACATACCTGGGCTTGAACTTAATGAAATTGAACTTGAAAATGGGAACCCTATACGTCGTTTTCCTCTGCTGCTTAATGATGTTTTGAAAAAAGGCAGGTTTTTATTTAATTAATGTTGGCAACCACTTAATATAGTGAAGCGCTCACCACTGTCGCTTCTCGCTTCAGTCGCGCTTCTCACTTTTTTGGCAGAAGCGCACGCTTCATATCACCTGCTACGCTTCACAACACAGAAGCGACCATGTGCCCGCCTCGCCTCGCTTCGCGCTTTAAGCGCTGAAGCGAGCGCTTTTCACAACATTGCTAAACATTGAACTAAATAATATTCTTCAATAACTTTGTTGTTATACAAGAATGCAGTACATGACGGATCACAAGGAGCGAGCGTAAATCATATGGACTATATTACATTATCCTTTTGAATCATTCATAGCTTCTCCTTTCTCCACAATTGTTCAGTTATTGATTCACTTGATCTATTACATAGACAGTTGGAATATCCTAGTTTTGTATAAACTTCAAAAAGTATTTCTCTCTCGTGTCAACTAATGAAAGTATATTTGCTTCCCTTTCCCTCGATATATTGATAATTAGGCAGAATCACCTTTCACTTTAGTTCATTCCGATGTTTAGGCCCTAATCGGGTTAGTTCTACCGGGAGATTATGCTAAATTATCGGTTTTATCTATGATTATTCCAAGTGAAATTGGATATTGTTGATGAAAAATTGATTATAGATGTTTTCTAGATTATAGAATTTCCACGCTGAAATCCAAAATCAGTATTTTTATCCGCACATTTTGTAGGGATTATGCACCAAGATACTAATCTTCTCCATTTTAGCAGTGCATGAATTCTTATGGATCATTCATCATACATCTTATCTTTACACATCTCAACAAAATGTTGTTGAGAAGAAGAATAGCCATCCCATTGAGATTGCATGTACCCTACTCATACAATCCATATTCCATTGCATTTTTTAGGGATGAAGTTCTCCCATCTTGTTGTCTTCTTAGTTGTATGCCTTCCTCAACTATCCAGAAACAAGTCCCACACACTATTTTGTTCTTTCCTACCACTTCTTTCTCGAATCCCTACTAAATTCAAAATGCCCACCACCCAACCTCTGTTCTTAACATTACGAGGGGCTTAGAGGGAGTTTGGATTGGCTTATAAAAGTAGTTTTTAAGCTAAAAGCCAAAAGTCATAAGTAGGTAATACCCAACTTTTGGCTTTTGGCTTTTGGCTTATTTTTGTACTTTTTATGCCTAAAAGTAAGTGTTTTTAAGCACTTTTTTCATTGTCAAACATCGCACAAACTAAAAAATGATTAAAAGCCAAATAGCACTTAAAATACGGCAATCCAAACACCCTCTTAGCCATAAATTTAGACAACAAACTCCTCTCAACGTCTCCCTATGTCCTATTTCGCCCCCTGATCCACCCTCCCAGTCATCTCCTCCCTCCTTCCCCACATTATCAACACCTTTAACCAGTATTTAAAGCTGACCTCTAGAGTTACCCAAACCCTGAAATTGAAAATCCCCCCCCCCCGAACCATGAACTTAGAATCTCCCCCCCTTCTTCACAAGCACCGTAATCGTGCCCACATCCGCCAAAGTACAATATGCAACCACAAAACCTCCACAAACATCGTCAATTGTTCTACAACGCTCATAGCATTAGAAGTGTGCCAACAGGCCAACCACATCCACGACTGACGTTTCTTCTCTTGTTGTCTGAAATTGGAAAACTGAAAACAATTTTATCCCATCCAAATTGTTCCATCGCCCAAGACACGCAAGGCTTCCTCTTAACTGACAAATTGAAAGAGAAAAGAAGACTCACCCATAGCTAATACTTTCAACCCCGTTAACACTTCCCGAGCCTTCGTTACCCGGTCACTGGCTGGCCCAATCGAGCCCAATGTAGTTTCAAATTTACCAATCAAGTGGATCTGAAGAAACTCGTTTTTTCCACAACGTGTGATCTCGAGACAATCTTAAAGTGGGTTTGTGCCCATTCCCCTCCCTTCTACAAGCCCCTTCTAAAGTCAGCGTTGGCCACACTAAAGTCTTCTTGTACAATTGGAGTTTATGTTTCCTCGCCTCTAAAGAGAAGTAGAAGTGTCTGTCTCTAGCCATCCCGATGAATTTGAGTTGTCAAGAAAAATTCAATTGTATGCGAGAAAAATCATGTCTTTGAGACGCTTTCAGAGTCGGTTGACCTTTTCTCATCAAAGTTAGGGTCGATCGAAGTCATCTGTTTTGTGTTTTGGGAGACCTATGGAGGCTGCATTAGTTTTAACATCTATTTTGGGTGACCGTTAGATAGGGCTTTAGACCATATGCATCACTTCTTTTACAAACATTAAGGAAGATCCTCATGGATACTATTCTATTAATGGGATACATTAAGGACCAAAATGATCCAACCCTCCCACATTAAGGGCTGTTTTGGTCATTTTCTCTAATATGAAGACCAACTGCACAACCATCAGAAAAGAATAAGAAAGACAGCATAAAGATGACATCGAGATAAGAGTAGAAGAAAAACAAGTTAAATCCAAATACTCACCCCATATCATCATATCCCATAACTAGCGCCTCCCCCTGCATTTAAGAAAACTCCTTGTGAATAGATTAATTAAAAAGCGAAGAAGATGCAAAGGAAACTGCATTTGAAATAGCTGAGAAGAGAACAAATCAAGGCTATAATGCAAATAAGATTACAAACATATTGAAAGTTCAAAATAACAATTTATTTTCTCACGAGGAAAAGAAAAGGGACAAGGAAAAAGGAGACATTCTTGATAAGGAATGTGAGAAAGCACGGGAGAAAAATATATTATTGATATGTTAACAATGATACAATGAGCCCTATTTATAATACATATTCTACTCCTACTACATATCAAATTAGGACATATTATAAACCTATTATACATGGGATTAGGACATCTAACACTCCCCCTCAAGCTGGTGCATACAAATCATATGTACCGAGCTTGTTACATATGTAGTTAATACGAGGACCAGTGAGGGACTTGGTGAAAATATCTGCCAGTTGATCATTCGACTTCACGAACTTTGTAGCAATATCTCCCGAGAGTATCTTTTCTCTAATAAAGTGACAGTCAATCTCAATGTGTTTAGTTCTCTCATGGAACACTGGATTTGACGCAATATGAAGAGCAGCTTGATTATCACAAACAAGTCCCATCTGACTAATCTCACCAAATTTCAACTCCTTGAGCAACCGTTTGATCCAAATTAACTCATATGTCGCCATAGCCATCGCTTGATATTCTGCTTCTGCACTAGACCGAGCAACCACATTCCGTTTCTTGCTCTTCCAGGAGACCAAATTTCTTCCTACCAAGACACAATACCCAGACGTAGAACGTCTATCAGAAGGTGATCCTGCCCAATCAGCATCTGAGTATCCAACAATCTGCTCATGACCTCTATCCTCAAACAATAAACCTTTGCCTGGAGCTGATTTTATATACCGAAGAATGCGAACAACTGCATCCCAATGACTATCACACGGAGAATCCATAAACTGACTCACAACACTCACAGAAAAGGAAATGTCAGGTCTTGTCACCGTAAGGTAATTTAATTTACCAACCAGCCGTCTATATCTTGCAGGATCGCTAAGAGGCTCCCCCTGTCCTGGCATAAGTTTAGAATTTGGATCCTAGAATTTGGATCCATCGGGGTGTCAACCGGTCTACAACCTGTCATTCCTGTCTCTTCAAGAATATCTAAGGCATACTTTCGTTGTGAGATCACAATACCTGAGCTAGACTGAGCAACCTCAATACCAAGAAAATACTTTAGTTTGCCCAGATCCTTTGTCTGAAAGTGTTGCAAGAGATGTTGCTTTAATTTTGTAATACCATCCTGGTCATTGCCGGTAATAACAATGTCATCAACATAGACCACTAGATAAATACAGAGACTCAAGGCATAATGCCGATAGAATACAGAGTGGTTAGTTTCACTCTGAATCATGCCAAATTCCCGGATAACTGTGCTGAACTTACAAAACCAGGCTCAGGGAGACTGCTTTAGACCATAAAGTGACCGACGCAAGCGACATACAAGGCCACGAGACTCCCCGAGCAACAAACTCAGGTGGTTGCTCCATATAAACTTCATCCTCAAGGTCACCGTGTAAAAAAGCATTCTTAATGTCCAGCCGATAGAGGGGCCAATGGCGAACAACAACCATGGATAGAAAAAGGCGGACTGATGCTATCTTAGCCACAGGAGAGAAGGTATCACTGTAATCAAGCCCAAATATTTGAGTATATCCTTTGGCAACAAGACGAGCCTTTAGACGATCAACCTTACCATCAGGACCAACCTTGACTGCATACACCCTAACGACAACCAACAGTAGATTTACCTGAAGGAAAAGGGACGAGCTCCCAAGTACCACTCGTATGTAAAGCGGACATCTCGTCAATTATAGCCTGTCGCCATCCTAGATGAGACAATGTTTCACCTGTTGACTTAGGGATGGAAACAGAGGACAAAGAAGATAGAAAAGCATAATAGGGTGATGACAAACGATGATAACTCAAACCGATATAATGGGGATTACGATTAAGAGTGGTCCGTATACCTTTCCGAAGTGCAATCGGCCGATTAAGAGGAGACAAGTCCGCAGTATTGGCAGGGTCAGGTGCAGGACGTGAATCAGCTGGGCCTGATGCTGAGCGCGGACGACGATGATATGTCAAAAGTGGTGTTCCTGTGGCAGGGAGTCTAGGAGGAACCACACAAGACTCCTCAACGGCCGGAATGGATAAGACTTCTATAGTGGAAGGTGAAGGAGGAGCTATAGGAGACTCGGGTAAGGCTTCTGTGGCGGAAGTAGAAGGAGGAGCTATAGTAGGCTCCTTAAAGGTCGGTATAGGTAAGACCGCAGATATATCAAGGGGGTCAGAATGGTCAGAAGAGGTAAAGAAAGGTTTAGACTCAAAAAATGAGACGTCGGAGGACATAAAGTACCTACGAAGATCAAGTGAGTAACAACGATATCCCTTCGGAACACGAGAATAACCAAGGAAGACACACTTGAGAGCACGAGGAGCTAACTTATCTTTTCCAGGGGCTAAGTTATGAACGAAACAAGTGCTTCCAAAAACACGAGGGGGAACAGAGTATATGGGTGATTGGGGAAACAATACCGCATACGGTATCTGATTCTGGATGGGAGAGGAAGGCATCCGATTAACTAAATAACAAGCTGTGAGAACTGCATCGCCCCAAAAACGCAGCGAAACATGAGATTCAATGAGAAGTGTGCGAGCAGTCTCAATGATGTGCCTATTCTTTCTCTCTGCAACCCCATTTTCCTGAGGGGTATACAGACAAGAGGTCTGATGAATAATTCCTTGAGAAGTCATAAATTGCTGAAATTGAGTGGATAAATATTCTAAGGCATTATCACTGCGAAAAGTGCGAATAGAGACACCAAATTGATTTTTAATTTCAGCACAAAAATTCTGGAATATAGAAAACAACTCAGAACGATCTTTCATTAAGAAAATCCAAGTACATCGTGAATGATCATCAATGAAACTAACAAAATAACGAAATCCTAAGGTTGAACCGACTCTACTAGGACCCCATATATCAGAATGAACTAAAGAAAAAATAGACTCTACATGACTCTCAGTACTACGAGGATACTACGAGGATAGGAGGCTCGAGTATGTTTCCCGAGCTGACATGAATCTCACTCTAATGTGGATAAACTAGACAAACTAGGCACCATCTTCTGAAGCTTGGATAAGCTTGGATGTCCTAAACGTCTGTGAATTAGGTCCGGAGGATCTGTAACTAGACATGCCTTAGATGATATTTAGGGAGTTAAGGTAGTAAAGCCCTTCTGATTCAAGTCCTGTTCCAATTGTCTGCCCTGTACTGCGGTCCTGCATAATAAAAGAATCATCATTAAAATATATACCACAATGGAGGGCACGAGTCAAACGACTAACAGATGCAAGATTAAAAGGACAGCCGGGGACATAAAGAACGGAATCTAAAGTGACTGAGGGTAGGGGATTCGCTTGTCCAACTCCTTTTGCTTTGGTTTGAGACCCATTGGCTAAAGTAATAGAGGGAAGAGACTGTGAATATGCAATATTTGACAAAAGTGATTTATTACCGGAGATATGATCAGAAGCGGCTGAGTCCACAACCCATTGTTCAGAAGGACTAGACTGGGAAACACAAGCAAAGGAATTACCAGCAACAGAAGTATTAGTCTGAGCAACAGAAGCTACTCTTGGAGATGTCTGCTTACTTGCTCGATATCGAAGGAACTCATTATACTCCCCTTAAGATAAAGAACATCCCTGGGTACCTGTAGTCTCAGTCTGAGCAACATAAGCATTTTTGGGTGGGCGGCCATGTAGAGAATAGCATACATCACGAGTGTGTCCAAGTTTATGACAATAAGAGCACTTGGGTCTAGATTTTCCGAAACGACCTCCTCCTCGTCTATTCTCCATAGTATGAGATGCCTGATTGTCCACTGATACGAAGACAGATGAGTCAAGTGTCTGTGATGAGCTTACCGGGTGGCTAGGTGCTGCAACAAGGCGAAGTAATCGAGAGAAAAATTCATCAACTGTGGGGATGGTTGGACTAGCCAAAATCCGGTCACGTATTGAATCAAGGTCATTAGGGAGTCCAGCGAGTGTAAGAACTAGAAACATCTTCTGTCGTTGCTCTTGTTGTTTTTCAATACTAGCAGAAACTGGCATCAATGTCTCAAATTCTTCCATGACTGCCTGAACTTGTCCCAAGTAAGTAGACATATCTAATTCTTGTTTCTTCATGTTTGTCATTCGCGATATTACATCATAGAAACGATATATGTCATTAGTGTAGAGATTACGAGCCTTTTCCCAAACTAAATAACAAGTCTGGAATGGACGGAACAAGGGCATCAACTTGGAATCAATAGATCGCCACAGGATACTACATAACTGAGCATCGACCTTCTCCCACTGTGTTTTGGCCTTTTCATCACCTTCGCCAGCCTTTTTTGTTAAGTGATCTTGAACTCCTTGACCTTTACACCACAACTCGACGGATGAAGCCCAATCTAAGTAATTTGAACCTCCCATTAAAGGTTCTGAGGTAATCATAACACCGGAACTGCCAGAACCCGGGTTTCTAGACCCGAAAACATCGACTCCCAAAGACATGGTTGGATTATCACCAAATAAGAAAAAGAATTAACTGAAAATTCTCTGAAACAGAGGAAGAAAACACTGTGTTTGCCGGAAAAGTACTGTAGCTGCCGGAAAAATCAGTGTAGTAGCCGGAAAAAATCAAAGTGGTCGGAATTAAAAAATAAAAATATGGATGTGCTCGGAATTGGAGGGCGATCCTACTGCCCTGAAGGAACGAAGTCAAAATATGATCGGAAGGTGGTACACGCGCCGGCGCGTGACACCCACGCGCTCGCCGGAAAATTCCTTCTGTCGGCGCGTGTGGGCGCGTGGCAGATTTGCTGCCGGAGAAATTTCACTGGTTTTGTCGCCGGAGGCTGATCTACCTCGTGGCGGTGTTGGTTTTTGCACAACACCGACGGATATCAATTTTTTTTCTCTCGGACAGAGCTGTTTTGCCGGAAAAACTGTTTTTTTTTTTTTTTTTTTTTTCCGGAGTCGCTGGAATTTATGCACAGCGAATAAATATCTCACGATTGCTCTGATACCATGTGAGAAAGCACGGGAGAAAAATATATTATTGATATGTTAACAATGATACAATGAGCCCTATTTATAATACATATTCTACTCCTACTACATATCAAATTAGGACATATTATAAACCTATTATACATGGGATTAGGACATCTAACAAGGAAAAAGTTTTTTTTTTCATTATCTGTAATAAGAACCACTGCTGAATCGAAAGCCTTCACATCATGTCATTGGTTTATTTGAGAGATTGGAAAGAAAGTTTATCCGTGCATCATAGCAACAAAATAACATTTTGAGCATCAGAGTCGAACCAGAAACAGTTTTTTCCAGCCATCATGCCTACTTCCAGTAACTTCCCCATTTTGAGAAACCAGAGGCATAATGTGGCAGAGAACAAAGTTAAAACCAACATTCTACAAATATACAGAAACAGAAGCACGTGAAAAAAGGAGAAACAACTCGAGACGAACTTCTTGTTACATATGATGTAACATTCAAAGTCAAAGAATCTCTCAAGTCTGCTTAACAACAATTTATAAATGATGAAAAGTGCATATTTTTTTTGTATATTTGCATATTAATTCTTGTATGAGTCGCGGGAGATTCCACGATTTTTGAAGTGAAATATGTTCATTCTGAGTTTCTTATGCGTAGCAATGAGTTTGGATGATAAATGACCAAAAGATGATAATTTGACAAAAAAAGAAAGGGATGGAAAGAATTGGGAGCTCAACCAATCTCGTGCATGGCACGAAAACAAACACGTAACAAGAGAAAACTGAAGGCACAAAACAGCGAAGGCACGGATCGCTTTGCGAACCGGAAAAAATGCAAAAGTTGAGCCTGCATCCATGGGAACTCGACGCGCGAAGGCAGACGCGGATTCCAGCTCTCCTATTCGAGATTGGATTATATTGGGCGGCCCTCCACCCTACCTAGGTCATATAAATACATCCTAAAACGAAAACTTTAGAGGAGGAGACACTATTGTAGGGTTACACAACACCTTTGGAGGCAAGAATACATTAGGAGCAAGGAGGAAGATTCAACCACGAGTTTTTCCTTTCTTCCTCCTGTTTTCTATTGTTCGTTATGAATTTTCACATACTACTATGAGTAGCTAATTTATAATTTAGGGTTTTGATGGAATCTTTTGGAGGATGAATTCTTGTTAAGTTTGAATACAATTTAGTCTTTGAATTTCTTTACTTGTTCAACTACGTGCTTATTCTGTTGATTGAATGGCCGTCAATTGACTGTGCCTATTTATTATGTATTGCTTGGGAAAGGGTACATATTTAGGTAGTTGTAGAACAACGTCACTCCTAACGTACATGAGGAATCAATACAGCAGGTTTTAGAGGTGGGATTAGGAATAACAAAGCATTGGCGTGGTCATAGTGAGCGGTAAGATAATGCCAGCGAGCGTAGTTCAAAAGAATATGTCTAGTAAATTATTGTAGTTCTTCGGGAGATAACTACAACTAGGGCTGGGTATATATCGGGTAAAATCGATAACCCGAACCGTTAATTATTTATTGGGTTATCGGTTTCGGGTTATTGGGTTAACGATTTGATAACGGTTTAGGATTTTTTCACTATTGGGTTATTGGTTCGGGCATTGGATTGCCAATTTTGTTAATGGGTTAACCGATAAGAGGGGTTGCTCTGGCAAGCAACCCCACTTCCCACCAAGAGGTTGTGAGTTCGAGTCTCCCCAAGAGCAAGTGGAAGTTCTTGGAGGGAAGGATGGGGGGTCTATTTGGAAACAACCTCTCTACCCCAGGTAGGGGTAACACACTACGTACACACTACCCTCCCCAGACCCCACTAAGTGGGATTATACTGGGTTGTTGTTGTTGTTGGGTTAACCGATAACCAAATAAGAATTAATAAAATTACGACTTTACCCTTAAGTATATACATATGCTAGGGCTTCAGTTCATTCTCTCCTATTCTTCCTCAGCCTCACTCTTCAGCTGCTTCATCTTCATTCTTCATAGATCTTACTAGTTACACCTAGCTTAAGTCTTTAGTCTTATACATTAGGTTTTTAATTTCTATAACAAAATTCATCTTCATATTGGTATTTTTTTTACTGTCAATGATTCTTTATTCTATTTTTTTTGTTTCTTAATTATTTGAGCTCACATTGTGCAGCCTATAACAGCTACCAATTTCTCTTCGCACTTGTCAATTCTCAATCGACAATCCTCGTCAGTTTTGGGAATATTTTTTAACATTATTCTTTTGTACAGTACGTTGAGCTTTGACAACAGGACAACATTTTCTTGCCTTCTAGGTTTTTTCATTTCTATGTTAGTATCCTTGATCTGCTCTATGGTTTCTATTTTCAGGTTAGGCATTTGACAAACAACATCCAGTTTATCTTGGAGCGTTAGTACTATATGTTTGGACTTGTTAATTTTAAGGTGAAATTGCTACTAATTTGTATTATTATTAATGTATTTGGACAACTGTTGTTGAAGAATTAGTACTATTCCAGTTGTGTGCACTAGATAGAACGCAGAAATGGGTAGTATACTATATATGAATTTTATTTTTGCTTGGTGGGAATTTTCTTCTTCAATCTTTTTTTTCCTTCTTCAATCAAGAAAAAATTTCGATTTCAGTTTCGGTTTCTCCTCCGCCGTGATTTTTTTTGAACCGGAGAAATCGACGTTCCTCTGACGATCAAACAACTTTTCAATTGGCCTCCGAATTCCAATTTCCATCTCAGCAACGAGTCGCCGAAATTTTTCAAATCAATATTATCGCTGGCGACAAGTCGAATTTATAAATGCTTGATTTCGCTGAAAATTTTCAGAATTTCAGCCGGAGAAGTATAAGAATAACTACAAATACAATTATAGCCATCAGTTTTCTGGCCAAAAGTATAAGGAATTGGTATACAAATTAGGTTCTATTTCGTAATTTGGTATACAAATCATTGTTCTTGATTTGCAAACTTCAGAGGAGAAAAAAGTTATTAAGAATTAATTTTTGGGCCAGAAATCAACTCTTTTGAATCATATTAAAACAAGCAGTCCGGACATCCTCAACTGTGATCCAGGTTCCATCTTTCTTGAATTAATTTTCTGCCGCTGGTAACGATGACAGTCTGGCCCGCCTGTATTTTTCTTGGATACGTGGGTGTTTGTGTGTTTTGCAGGTATCACATTTGTGGTTGTTTGGTGGCGGTAGGGAGGTGCACACGCACAAGCAGTAGAGCAGCAGCTATACACCGGGTTCCGCAGCATCTGGAGTATACCAAGTTGAAAGATCCAGGTTCTATTCGTGGGAATTGATCATATCAACAGTATTCAGCGGATTTGGAAGCGCATCCCAACTATGATCAAGGTTCCATCTTTCTTGAATTGTATTTGTGCACATCTATTTACTGTTGCCTTGCCGGCGGTTTTGATTGGACTGATTGTTTTTTCTGTCTTTTCTACTAGTGTTTTAAGCTTAAGGTTTCATCTATTCATTTTAAACCTGTGTGTGCTTGGGGTAGTTTCGTGAACATAGTAGATTCATTGTTTCGATGCCTGCTTGCGTGTCTGTTATCGTAGTCGTTCCTTTGAGTTTTTTAGCCCTCGGGTTCGTAGCATGTAGTCGTTCGTCCCCATTATTGGTTCTTAGTGGTAGTGTGTGCCTAATACCTTTTGTTTATAGTGGCGGTAGTGGACGATGTGAGAGTAAGGTCATGTCCACGAGTGGGGCTGGGGGTGGGGTCCAAGGGTGGGAAGGGCGGTAAGAAAGCCTCTAGGTTGCGACTTAGGTCTTCGAACATTGAGACATTGACGAAGAAGTCTATAGAGTTAGGTAAGATTCTTCAGAAGAGGAAGATTAACATAGCGTGTGTTCAGGAGACTAGATGGAAGGGTACTACGGCACGAGATGTAGACGGCTATAAACTATGGTACTCGGGGAGCGCTGGGGTAGAATGGGGTAGGTATTTTAGTAGACAGGGACCTCAGGGAGCTCGTGGTTGAGGTTAGGAAGGTAAATGATAGGTTGATGAGTATAAAGATTGTAGTAGGTGGGTTTACTGTAAATGTGATTAGTGCTTATGCTCCTCAGGTAGGTTTGGACCAGGAGGTCAAGAAGCAATTTTGGGAGGATTTGGACGAGATGGTGCGTAGTATCCCACACACAGAGAAGTTGTTCATTGGCGGAGATTTCAATGGTCATGTTGGGGCTAGTGCTAGGGGTTATGATGATGTGCATGGCGGGTATGGTTTTGGGATTAGGAATGAGGGAGGTAATTCACTATTGGATTTTGCTAGAGCCGTTGATTTGGTTATAGCCAACTCGAGTTTCAGAAGAGGGAAGAGCACCTGGTCACTTCCCGAAATTCAATGGGCAAGACTCAAATTGACTATCTTCTTTGTAGGAAGTGTGATAAGGGTCTGTGCATTGACTGCAAGGTCATCCCAAGTGAGCACCTCACGACTCTACATAGGCTCCAAGTTATGGACCTGGAGATCAAGAGGAGTAGGAGAAAGACGGCGGGGTGCAGCAACCTAAGATCAAGTGGGGTAACCTGACCAAGGACAAAGCTCAGGAGTTAGGGGAGAAGTTGTTGGCTATGAGGGCCCGGATGAGTAGGGGCGCGCGTCTAGTATGTGGTGCACCATTATGGATTGCATTAGGGCAACTGCTAGAGAGGTCTTAGGGATCACGAAGGGCTCTCCTGGGTGTCATAAAGGGGACTGGTGGTGGAATAGAGAAGTTTCAAGGTAAAGTGGAAGCAAAGAAAACTGCTTATTTGAAGCTAGTGGAGAGTGCAAACGAGGAGGAAAAAAGGACTTATCGGGAGTGTTACAAAAAAGGAAAGAAAAAGGCGAAGTTAGCAGTTACGACGGCTAAGAACGCGGCGTTTGCTCGTTTGTACGAGGAGCTCGAGGGCAAAGGCAAGGATAAGAGGTTATACCGATTAGCCAAGGCGAGGGAGAGGAAAGCCCGCGACTTAGACCAAGTCAAGTGCATCAAGGACGAGGAAGGAAAAGTGATGTTGGATGAGGCACTTATTAGGAGAAATGACAAACATACTTTCATAAATTGTTGAATGAGGAGGGGGTAGACGCGTTGTGCTGGGTGAGCTGGAGCACTCCGAGAGTCGGGGGGATTCTAGGTACTGTAGGAGGATTACGGTAGAGAAGTTGGAAGGGGCGATGCGTAAGATGTGCAGGGGCAGAGCGACGGGGCCAAACGAAATTTCGGTGGAATTCTGGAAGAGCGCAGGGCGGGCAGGTTTGGAATGGTTCACTGGGTTGTTTAATGTTATTTTTAAGACAAAGAAGATGCCCGAAGAATGGAGGCCGAGTACGATGGTTCCGCTTTACAAAAACAAGGGTGATTCCAAAATTGCAATAATTATAAGGGTATCAAGCTGTTGAGTCACACTATGAAGGTTTGGGAGAGGGTGCTGGAGGCCAAGGTGAGGAGGTGCGTGCTATTTCCGAGAATCAGTTTGGATTCATGCCGGGACGTTTGACTACGGAAGCGATTCATCTGGTAAGGAGACTAGTAGAGCAGCAGAGGGAGAGGAATTTGCAAATGGTGTTTATTGACCTTGAGAAAGCATACGATAAAGTTCCGAGGGAGGTCCTGTGGAGGTGTTTGGAGGTTAGCGGTGTTCCGGTAGCGTAGTGTGATTAAGGATATGTATGATAAATGCTAAGACGCGGGTGAGGACTGGGGGTGGTGACTCGGAGCATTTCCCTATGGTGATGGGGTTGCACCAGGGATCGGCTCTTAGCCCATTTTTATTTGCCTTGGTGAT
>JASVEL010003668.1:0-76596 GCA_032618575.1 Nicotiana noctiflora | reverse complement strand
GCTTGATGTTCAAGTTATCCCAAGAGAGCGAGTTTTAAGTATCTCAGGTCTATTATCCAAGGTAACGGGGAGATTGACGAAGATGTCGCTCATCGCATTGGAGCGGGATAGATGAAGTGGAGGCTCGCTTCCGGTGTTTGTGTGATAGGAATGTGCCGCTAAAACTTAAGGGTAAGTTTTATAGAGTGGTGGTTCGACCGGCTATGCTGTATGGGGCCGAGTGTTGGCCAGTCAAGAACTCCCACGTGCACAAGATGAGAGTAGCAGAGATGAGGATGTTGAGATGGATGTGTGGGTGTACCAGGAGAGATAGGATTAGGAATAATGATATCCGGGACAGAGTGGGAGTAGCCTCTGTGGAGGACAAGATTCGGAAGACGAGGCTAAAATGGTTCGGACATGTTAAGAGAAGAAGCATTGATGCTCCAGTTAGGAAGTGTGAGAAGGTGGCCATGGAGGGTCTGAGAAGAGGTCGAGGTAGGCGTAAGAAGTATTGGGGAGAGGTGATTAGGCAAGACATGGCGCTGCTTCAGCTCACTGAGGACATGACCCTTGATAGGAGAGTGTGGAGGTCGAGGATTAAGGTAGAAGGTTAGTTGGCAGTTTATAGTTGTTCACCGATAGTCTTAGTAGTATGCATGTCCCTTCATATTCTTAGATTTTTATTATGTTATGTGGTTTTGTTCGCCTCACGTATTGTATTCCCTGTTGCTATTATTTGGTGTCACTTATCCTTTATCTTTCCCTTTTTTTTTCTTGTATCTTCCATTTTTCTTCCTTCCTTGCTTTCCTCCTCTTCTTCTTGCCCTTCCCTGAGCCGTGGATCTATTGGAAACAGCCTCTCTACCTGAATTAGGTAGGGGTAAGGTCTACGTACACACTACCCTCCCAGACCCCACTTGTTGGGATCAAACTAGGTTTGTTGTTGTTCTCTTTTTTGCTTAACTCCGGTTAATTGTCCTCTCTATTTTGCTTAACTCTTGATTGAGTTATCTTATCGGGTAAACCGATAATGATTGATAACCGATTAACCGATAACCCATAACCAATATCTTATCGGTTCTCAATTTTGTAAACCGATAACCGATATGCTAAACCGATAATATTCATAACCGAACCAAACCGACCGATGCCCACCCTTAACTACGACACCTGAAGTGCTCACGATTAGTAGAGAATAATTAGGCGAAATTATTAAAGACGTAGCAGGAAGGATTCCGTAATTGGGGAAATCATAATTCTAGACCTACTTAATCTTGTCTCCAACCCTTAGTATCTTTAGTTGTTAATTTACTATTTTAATTTGTTAGTTGACTAGTTAGACACAAGAATCTTAATATTTATAACTTTAGGAATTGTTCGAGCTTGTTTTCTTGGTGATACTGAACAGTTGTAGCTAAACCCTAGTTCTCTGTGGGATTCGACTCCGGACTTTTAGACGGATTATATTTGGGCGATCGCTTATTGTTTTTAGGACTAGAATTGAGCATGATCAACAAGTATTGTGTTTAACTATGAAGCAGCAAATAGGCGAATGCCTTCATCTCTCAAGCAATTTCACCTTCAATAAAGATACTAGGGGAGATGTATAATTTGTGTAGGTAAAAATGACGCTTCCAGAGAAGGAAAAGATTTAGGTAAAGACCAAGCAGATCTAATGGTAAATTACCACGAATGGAAACAAGTCAGCTTGTAGAGAAAGAAGCATTTGGTGGTCAGCAGACTAACAATTGATTAGAAAGAAATCCGATAAAATGTATACTACAAAACGTGGATGGTGTCATGCACGTGAATATAGTTTGTGAAATTCCAGTTATGCTTTGTAATAGCATGCTATTTTGTATTTTAAATGGGCAAAGAATAATGTCGCCGTATACTGATTGTACTGAAACAGGCACCTGCAGAATGTAATTCAAACCTCTACTGCAAAACCAGTAAGAGGTTGATCATTTCTTTACCAGTGCAATTTAAGGGAGGAGTGGTACCAGTAAAAGTAGGAACACAATGACACGTACTGAATACATGATTGCTGCTGAATATCCAAAATTTGACACTCTTCTTACTATGAACACTAAAATGTCATCTACTTCCACCAATTGATACTTCTATAGAAGCTCTCATAAAAGGAAAGGCAAAGTTCTTCAAGAAAACATTGAAGGGGAAACATGCAATTACCCTATTTGATGTATCCATTATCCGATGTAAATCTTAGTATGCTTATACCAAATTTTCAATTCCAAGCAAAGCAATATATGCAAATGTGAAAAAAGGAAATGGAAGAAGGAATAACAGAAAAGAAGAAATACGCATAAGATAATAAATAATCTGACTGAGTAAAGATATTACTAGTTTAGTCGGCGAGAACCGAGTGCTCGAGTCTTTAGTTGCATAAAATCGATCAAGTAGTTTCTTTATATGGTCATGCATTGTTGCATCAGTTCCAATGCCAGCCTATTAGAAAAACCAATAAGGAAATAGATGAAAATCCCTGAGATCAGATCATTACCTGGAGACCTATAAAACTGAAGGTCAGACACATGAGGAGACATTGTTTATCACGAAAATATGGTTAGAGCTTTTTGAACAAAAGAAAAAAGAAAAAACTAGCATCACAGAACCCATACCTTGTCCATACAACCCAATAGATCAGCCTCACTTAAAAGGGGAGGAGGTCTAGTAACTCCTGAATCAAGGGTCAAACTTGTTGGTATAAACTGCACTTTACAACAGCAAACAGCTATGTGTTAAAGGCTGAAAGCATCATGCAGGAAGACAACAGAAGATAATCCACAAAACAAAATAAGTCAATTCTTCACATATCCTCTTCTTTTTCTAGAATGCATGTTTATTATTTGATGCAAGTAGGAAAAAATTCTAATATGATCTCTCAACAAGGAAGGTTGTAAATATGATTGAAATATAGAGCATTATGATGCTGGCAGAAATGGATTGTCACAATGAAATCAAAGATAGAAAAGGAAATGATTCGGGAGACGAACAATTGTTCTACCACAGAAGATCTAGAGATGAATGTCCAGAAATAAAAAAGGAAAAGCTACACGCCCATCTTATCAAGAACTATAGTAAATCAATGCATCCACCAGATTGATTCCACATGCAGCATCTGTACTAGCTAATTGACCACCATAACTCCGTTAATTGGTGAAAGAAACGGCCACGAGGCTTTTGGTTGTTTCAGCTGGTTGAATTGTCAAGCATGCATACTGTCAGCTGTAACACTACGAGAATTCCAGGATGCACGATATATACACAACAGAGTTTGAAAGAGAGAAAAATATACCCCCTCCATTTCAATTTATGTGACCCACTTTCCTAAAAGATGGAGACATTTCTATATTTAAAACTAACTTTTTATACTTTCTCTTTTACCTATTTTACCCTTAATGAGAAATTTTTATAGCCACACAAATTATTTGACCCACAAAGTTTTTACCCTACAACCTTTAAAGACCACAAGTTTCAAAAGTAATTCTTTGAAAATATGGGATCAACTCATTCTAGAATTCAAGCTCTGTAGAAATGTTCCCTTACAAGAAAGAGCTATACGGCAAATTAAAGATAAAATTCAGCAAGCTGCAATATCAATAATGGATAGTCTGTACCTAGATAAAATATTTCGGGGGTCATTCCCACAGCTTCACAGTAGCAATTGTCGATTGGCTTAATTATTTGAAAAGATTTTATTCTGATTGAGAAAGACTTTGATGGATTGTAAATTTACTGTAATTTATCTCCTTCCTAAAATAGTCATAGGACCTAATGTATAGATACATTTGCATAGGGATATAAAACACATACAGAAATACAAGAAACTTTTTCTTCCTCTCAAAAGCTACATGGTGTCAAAGTAGCCATTGTTGCCTTTTTTAGGTGAGTTATCTCCCGCGCAGCACTAGGGTTTCGTTTTTATAAAAGAGGTCGAGTTTTCTCTCTTGGTAACTATCCGCAACACAAACTCCTTGTGATCGGTTTTTTGGAATTTTCTTTTCTCTTGGGGTTGCTGGAACATTCCGAGCTTATCCCTACTAGTTTTGATTTTTCCGTTCACCGGAGTTAAGGTTCCATCAAGACAGATCTGGTTTCTGGCATGGCAGATTATTTTTTGAGCAATTTCCTTTTTTTTTTTTTTTGATTGGGCAGAAAATATGAAGATATTCTTTCCGGAGAAATCTTGTCCTCGGATGAATTTCAGCTACTGCGTCGCCTGCTAGCCAAACTTGACTCCACTGATGTTGCTAAATCCAATCATGTGCAATCAGATACTACCTTTACTGCTCACTTTAATTCTTAGATTGTTGATTATGCTGCAAATAGACACCTTCTAAAGGCATTTAAAACTATTCTCCGTGTCTCGAAGGAGATAATGTTAAAATAATCAATTGTTCTTTTACCTGTCTTTGTACTCCTAATATTAAACTATCATTCATGCTCCATATCCCTGAGTTCCTTGTCAATCTTTAATCTATTAGTGCCATCACCAAAGCTCTAAATTGTAAAATCGAGTTCTTTCCCGATCATTGTATTTTTCATGATCTTCAAATAGAGAAAAGGATTGGGTGGTAGATTGTATGATGACTTGTATATTAGATGGAATTCAAAACTCTGGTCAAGCCTTTTTGGGAAAGTAAGGATTTAAGTCAAAAAATAATGCAGTGGCATAGACGAACGGTTAGGACACTCATCATCCTTTATTTTGATGAAGTTATATCCGATTTGTTTTCAACAACTCAATTTGAATCTTTGTGTTGTGATGCGTGTGAATATGCCAAGCACAGTAGAAACTTTATCTTGTGAGTGATAATAGAAGCACAACTCCGTTTATGACTATTCATTATGATGTATGGGGTCCTACGCAAATTGTTTCTTTGTCTGGTAGCCGATGGTTTGTTAGTTTCATTGATTGCTGCACCAGAATGACTTGGGTATATTTGTCAAAAGCTAAATTGAAGTTTTCTCGTGTTTTCAGTCATTTCATAAGATGATTTACTCACTTTGATGCCAAAATGAAAACCTTGAGAACTAACAATGGATACGAGTACATGGATAAAAGATTTGGTGTTTATTTGGACCCCAATGGAATAGTCCATCAGATTAGTTCAAAATGAGGTTGCTGAAAGGAAAAATAGGCAATTGTTAGAAGTAGCAAGATCTCTTATGTTCACCATGTATTTACCAAAACCATATTGGGGTGATGCTATTCTCGTAGTTGCCTATCTTATCAACAGAGTGCCACGTAAAACCCTCAATTTTCAATGTCTTCTAGAAGCTTTAAAGGGTAAGAATGAATATATTGTTTCTCCAAAAGTGTTTGGGTGTGTCTGCTTTTTCTACACTAGAAATTCTAGAAAATTTGATCCAAGAGCTATAAAGTGTGTTTGTATTGGGTATTCTCTAACAAAAAGGTTACAAATTTTATCATCTTTCCTCTAGGAGATCTTTTATTAGCAAAAATGTTACCTTTCGATAATCTGCATCCCATTTCAGTATTACCTCATTACCTCTTCAGGGGAGAGCAATAAGGAGAAAGAGATAAGTCTAGCTAATACCATTACTGAACCTCTTAATGACATTGACACGGGGAAAAGTGAAATTGGAGGAAGAATTCAAGTGAATACTATTAGGCATTTGGATAGGCCTGATTTGAAAACTTACTCAAGAAGAAACAGTGCAGAAGAAGCCACCATGCAATCTACCGAATCTGCACCTTCTTTTACCAGTGAGTTATTTACATTTCCTAATGAACTAGATGTGCCTATTGCTCACAGAAAAGGAGTCACATCTTGCACCACCAAACACTCTTTTATCTAATTTTGTTTCCTATAATTATTTGTCTCATTCCTATAGGGCATTTGCCTTGTCTATTCCCTATAGTTGGAGGGAAGCTTTTGCAGATCCTAAATGGAAGCAAGTTATGATTGAAGAAATGAAGGCTTTGTCAAAAAATAAGACTTGGGAACTTGTCACTTCACCAATGCAAATGGGTCTTCATTGTGAAGCACAAAGCTGATGGCTCGATTGAAAAATTCAATGCAAGATTGGTGGCTAAGGAATTCACTCAGATGGAGTGGATTATGAAGAGACATTTGCCCCTATTACTAAGATGAATATTATTAGTATTTTTTTGTTCTGTGCAACTAATCTTGATTGGGACTTGCAACAGTTTTATGTGAAGAATGCATTTCTTCGTGGAGACTTAGAAGAATAGGTGTATACGGAGATTCTTCCTGAATTTGATACTGCACAAAGTCAAGGAAAGGTATACAAATTGAAGAAAACCTTGTACAGACTAAAGCAATCCCCTAGAGCTTGGTTTGATAGATATTGCAGAGCAATAACCTCCTTTGCATACCAACAAAGCAATGTTGATCACCTCTTTCATAAGACATCAAACGGGTAAACTCACTTTCTCATAGTTTATGTTGATGACATAGTAATGACAGGAGATGACAAAGAGGAGATGGCCCGATTGAAAAAGTTGGTGGCACACGAATTTAAGATCAAGGATCTAGGCAAACTGCAGTACTTCTTGGGAATTGATGTTACTAGATCAAAATGAGGAAACGTTATTTCTCAAAGGAAGCATATTCTGGATCTCTTGAAAGAAATGGGTATGACAGGTTTCAAACCAATAGAATCGCCCATTGAAAATAATCACAAGTTACAACCAGGAGTTGGAGAACCGGTTAATAAAGACAGATATCAAAGGTTGGTTAGAAGACACATTTATCTCTATCATACTAGACTTGAAATAGCATATTCAGTCAGCTTCGTGAGTCGGTTCATGCATGATCCTCGAGATCTTCATATGCAAATTGTCTTCCACATTTTGTGGTATCTAAAGTTTGCTCCAGGCAAAGGTCTGCTTTTCTCTAAACATGGTCACCTTTAAGGAGAAGCCAATACAGATGCGTATTGGGCTAGATCTTTAGAAGATAGAAGATCTACATCGGGTTATTGTACAACAGTAGGAAGGAATTTGGCTACTTGGAAAATAAGAAGCAAATTGTAGGTGCTAGCTCAAGTGCAAAAGCAGAATATAGAACTATGGCTTAAGGTGTCCGTGAACTTCTTTGGTTACTAAAATTACTAGAGGAATTGAGACTGTCTGGAAAGTGAAAACTTTTCTTATATTGTGACAACAAGGCTGCCATCAAAATAACTTATATCCATCTAGCATGACCAAACAAGGCATTTGAAATTGATCGATACTTCAAAGAAAAAGTTACGAGCGGTGTCTTGAGCTTGTTTCATATGTCACCAGAAAAATAGCTAATTGATGTGTTTACCAAGGGTCTCAACAAACGTACTTTTCATACACTGGTTTGCAAGTTGGGCATGTGTGACATCTTTGCACCAACGTAAGGGGGTGTTGATTGGTTAATTATTAGGAAAGATTTGATTCCCATTGAGATTTGATTTTTATTTTGATTAATTGTAAATTGATAGTAATTTATCTACCTTAATAAAATAGTCATAAAACCTAGGGTATAAATACATATGCTTAGGGATGTAAGAAACATACAGAAATACAAAAAGCCTTTTCTTCTTCTCCAAATCCAAACAAACATCATTAACATCTATCTATATATAATTAAAAGCCAAAGACAAAAGCATATTATTACGACAAGTGGCATAATCACAAAAAGCCAAGTGGCATTGTTAAGACAAAAATAACTACCTTTTAACTAATTATTTTTTTAAATTTTGAATTAATTAGTTACTCTTTTTGAATTAATAAATATAAATATATTATAATTAGCTATATTAAAAAAAATAACTACCCATTCAAATTAAGGAGTAATTTATAGTTGATGTTTTAAAGTTATTTTAAAATAGAAAAAAAAAACATAAATTAGCTACAGTAAAAAACGAAAATATTAATTAAAAAAACTACATATTCAAGTTGGGGAATAGTTTCAATTTAGAATTTTAAAATTATTTTAAAAAAATATTATTAAGACAAGTGACATAATCACAAAAACTCAAGTGACATTGTTAGGACAATAAACTACCTTTTAATCTATCTATATATCTATATATTATTAATAGGAGAGAAAAAATTCCTCTTAGTAAGCTACGTGGTAGCTTCAGAAAAAGCCACGTGGCATAGTTAATTATTAAATTAATTATTTAGTTAATAATTCATTATTGGTTATTCTTTTTGAATTTAAATCTATATCTATATCTATATATTATTAAAAGCAAAGGAAAAAACCCTCTCATTAAGTCACGTGGCAGCTTCAAAAAAGGCCACGTGGCATAGTTAGTTATTAAATTGGTTATTTAGTTAATAATTAATTATTGGTTATTCTTTTTAAATTTAAATATATCTAAAAAACAAAAATAAAAACCTACCATATATATATATATATATATATATATATATATATATATATATATTACTTTAATTACATTAATAAATATAGATATCTTATAATTAATTAACTATAATAAAAAACTATATAAAATAAAAATATAAAAAATATAAAAAAAATAACAACTCATTCAAATTGGGTGAGAGTAGTTCCAAGTTAGAGTTTTAAAAATTATTTTAAAATAAAAAGGCAAAAAAAAGTCTATAAAAAATGAAAAAAAGAGAAGAAAAACTACCCATTCAAATTGGGGAAGTAGTTTCAAGTTGGAGTTTTAAAATAAACGAAAAAAGAGAAGAAAAACTACCCATTTAAATCGGGGAGTAGTTTCAAGTTGGAGTTTTAAAATAAAAATAGATATCATATAATTAAGTATAAAAAATATATATAAATATATATTAAAAAAAAATAACTATTCATTCAAATTGGGTGGCAGTAGTTTCAAGTTGCAGTTTTTAAATTATTTTAAAATAAAAAAGTAAAAAAAAATCTATAAAAATCTATATCTATATATTATTAAAAGGAGATAAAAATCCCTCTCATTAAGCCACGTGACAGCTTAAGAAAACGCCACATGGCATAGTTAGTTATTAAATTAGTTATTTAGTTAATAATTAATTATTGGTTATTCTTTTTAAATTTAAATATATCTTAAAAAAATAGATATATATATATATATATATATACTTTAATTACATTAATAAATATAGATATCTTATATTAATTAACTATAATAAAAAACTATATAAAAATAAAAATATAAAAATATATTTATATCTATATTCTATTAAAAGGAGAGAACTATCCCTCTCATTAAGCCACGTGGCAGCTTCAGAAAAGCCATGTGGCATATTTAAATATTAAATTAGTTATTAGTTATTCTTTTTGAATTTAAATCTATATCTATATATCTATATATTATTAAAAGGAGAGGATAAAGCCCTTTCCTTAAGCCAAGTGAAAGTATAAATAAAAGCCATATGGCATATTTAGTTACTAATAAGTTTTTTAGTTAATAATTAGTTAATAGTTCTTATATTTGAATTTAAATATCTATAAAAACAAAAATAATGAAATTTAGACTGTGATTTTAGGCCATTAGTATTGATCTTATCAAGTAATATATATATATAATTAATTATGATTAATTTTCGATTTTTTATTATAATTAATTATGACATATACATAAATTAGTTTCTTTATTTTAATTTTATATATATATATATATATATATATATATATATATATATATATATATATATATATATATTGGTTACTTTATTTTAATTAATAAATATAGATATCTCATAATTAGTTATAATAAGAAAATTCAAATATATAAATATATAAAGAAAATAACTACACATTCAAATTGGGTGGGGTAATTTCAAGTTGGAGTGTTAAAATTATTTAAAAAAAATTAAGTATAATAAAAAATAAAAAAGAAGAAGAAAAACTACCCATTCAAATCGGTGAGTAGTTTCAAATTGGAGTTTTAAAATGAAAAAATAAATTAAAAAAATAAAAATTACCATTTCAAATTGGGGAATAGTTTCAAGTTGGAGTTTATAATTGTTTTAAAATAAAAAACAAAAATAAATCAATAAAAAGAATTGATTCAAATAGTGGAGTAGTATCTTTCTAATATTCTATATTCTATATATCTTCTATATAATATTAAAAGGAGAGAATAAAATCCTCTCCTTATGCCAAGTGGTAGCCTAAAAAAACCTTATGGAATAATTAGTCAATAACAAAGAAATTATCTATTGAAAATTAAAAAAAAATTAACTACCTAAATTAACTACTAAAACATGGGGGAGAGTTGGTTTAGGTTAGTTAATTTCTTTATTTTATTTTTTAAATTCTTTTTTTATTTTATGAAAAAAAAGTATCTATTCATTAAAAGGGATGATAATATAATAAAATTTTAAAAAAAATATTTTCAAGGGTAATAAAATATATATCTCTTATTATATTATAAAAAAATAGCAGACAAAAATATTAAACAAGTAATATGCTAATAATCTATCCATATATTATTAAAAGCCAAAGAAAAAGGCACCGCATTACAAGTGGTAGCCTAGATAAAAACCATATGACATAATTAGTTAATAACAAAAAATTATTTATTAAAAATTAAAAAAGAAATTAATTACTAAAATATCGATAAGGATTGGGTATATCGTATTGACAAATAAAATGACAATTGAAATTTATTAAAGCAATACGATCTAATAGTATCAAACGAGAATAATTATAATTAATTTTTTTTAATATTGACCGCGCATCGCGCGGGTACGATTACTAGTTTTCAACAAAAAGGCAAAAAAGTTATGCTTTTTGAAGCAGGTTTATTGAAGGTACAGACTCTCCTAACAGAAAAAACAAGAAGATGAAATGAACCATGTAAAACTGGGCCATTCGGCAAATCAGAAAGTGCATTCTTTTGCTTACGCAAAAGAAAGCTAAAAGTGGTCCTCAATGCTACGAAAACTCTGAAGCTATCTTACTGGACTTTGGACTTATAAATTATAGAATTATTGTTCAAGCTAAAACTACAAGTTAGGGCTGGTCTTCAAACTGTTGTTGCATCTCAAACTAAAATATTTGATCTTAAATGGATACTCAGTCACCCTGTTAAGGATTAATGTGAGTTGATTTAGTGATTGTCTCCAACTTGAGTGCTACTAAATGTTAAGGCTTCTTCTCTCTCTCTCCAACGCTCTCTTCTCTCTCTCCAGAGACTCCCAACAGCTCCCAACGGTAAGTTCCCAGCAGCCAGCCCCCCCCCCCCCCAGCTCCCCAACCCTCCTCCCCCTTCCTCCGGCGACCCCCTCCGGCGACCCCCTCCCCCCCGGCGACCCCCCCTCCGGCGACCCCCAGTAAGTGTCTCTCTCCTCTGTCTCTCTCTCCTTTCTTCACTACCCCAGCCCCTACCCCCTACCTGCCCCTTGCCACCCATAACCCCGGTGACCCCCTCCGGCGACCCCCTTTTTCCGGCGACCCCCTCCCCCCCCCAGCAAGTTACCTCTCTTCCTCTCCTCTCTCCCCTCTACACACTATCTCCTCCCTATTCTCTCACACCCCCTACCTCACCCTCTTCTTTGTGTGACTTTTAGGCAACCCCTCCCCTTTCCCGAGCTAAGCCCCCCCCCTCCCGCCTTTTTGGAGTTTGTTGTGTGTGTGATTTTCAGGTACTAGCCACGGCGGACAAGGCAAGCTTTCGGCGTGAAGAGCAAAGCATCACCGGACGAAACGTGCAAGAGGAAGGCGCGGGATCTAGACCAAGTTCGGTGCATCAAGGACGAGGATGGTAGAGTTTTGATGGGTGAGTCTCGGGTCAAGCAGAGGTGGGAGACGTACTTTCGAGATCTTCTTAACGAGGAGGGGGATCGCAACATAGAGCTTGGGGAGCTGGGGCATTCAGAGAACCATAGAGACCTTGGGTACTGCAGGCGCATTAGGGTGGATGAGGTCGTAGGGGCTTTGCGAAGGATGAGTAGGGGCCGAGCGACCGGGCCTGACGAGATCCCGGTGGAGTTCTGGAAATGCATGGGTAGGTCAGGAGTGGAGTGGCTCTCTAGGTTGTTCAATGCGATCTACAAGACTAAAAGGATGCCGGAGGAGTGGAGGTGGAGTACGGTGGTGCCCTTGTACAAAAACAAAGGGGATATCCAGTGTTGCAACAACTATAGGGGTATCAAATTAATAAGTCACACCATGAAGGTCTGGGAGCGGGTGATCGAGGCGAGGGTGAGGGAGATGACATCTATATCGGTGAACCGGTTTGGTTTCATGCCGGGTCGCTCCACTACAGAAGCTATCCACCTTGTCAGGAGATTGGTGGAACAGTAGAGGGATAAGAAAAATGACCTGCACATGGTGTTTATCGACTTGGAGAAGGCTACGACAAGGTCCCAAGGGAGGTACTCTGGAGGTGTCTGGAAGCGAAGAGCGTGCCGGAAGCCTACATTAGAGTGATCAAGGATATGTACGATGGAGCTAAGACTAGGGTTAGGATGGCGGGTGGTGACTCAGACCATTTTCCGGTAGTTATGGGGCTTCATCAAGGATCTGTGCTTAGCTCTCTCTTATTTGCCTTGGTAATGGATGCTCTAACTCGCCAAATTCAAGGGGATATGCCTTGGTGTATGCTTTTTGCTAATGACATAGTCTTGATAGACGAGACGCGGGTCACCGTTAACAAGAGGTTGGAGGTCTGGAGACAGACTCTCTAGTCTAAGGGTTTCAAACTATGTAGGTCTAAGACTAGATACCTGGAGTGCAAGTTTAGCGTCAAGTCGAGCGAAGTAGGCAGGGATGTGAAGCTCGGATCTCAGGTCATCGCCAAGAGAGACAATTTCAGGTATCTTAGGTCGGTGATTCAGGGGGACGGAGAGATTGACGGGGATGTCACTCGTCGCATAGGAGCGGGATGGTCGAAGTGGAGACTTGCCTCGGGAGTCCCGTGTGACAAGAAAGTGCCACCGAAACTCGAGGAAAATTTTATAGAGTTGTGGTTAGACCGCCATGTTGTATGGGGCGGAGTCATGGCCGGTAAAGAACTCTCATGTTCAGAGAATGAAGGTTGCAGAGATGAGGATGCTCAGGTGGATGTGTGGACTCACCAGGTTAGATAAGATTAAGAATGAAGTTATTCGAGAGAAGGTAGGGGTGGCCCCGGTGGATGAGAAGATGCGTGAAGCGAGGCTCAGGTGGTTCGGGCATGTGCGGAGGAGAAGTCCTGATGCCCCGGTGAGAAGTTGTGAACGACTGGCGGTGGTCGGCGTGAGGAGAGGCAGAGGGAGGCCTAAGAGGTATTGGGGAGAGGTGATTAGGCATGACATGGCTAGGATGCATATTTCCGAGGACATGGCCCTTGATAGAAAAGTCTGGAGGTCTAGTATCAGGGTTGTAGGATAGGGGCCCCTAGAATTTTTTGTACTCCTTTCCCGGGGTGGGGTGAGGCTTGTCAGGGCGACTCATAGATGATTCGTGCATTGGATTGTGTCCCCCTTATGGTAGTCATTTATGGTAGTTACTGTTTGATATTATTACATGTCATTTTATGTATAATTCTTATGTTTAGATAACTATTTATGCGATTTCTGCCGGAATTACTAATGCTCTTTTGTTTTTGTTTTTGTTGTTGCTTTCCCTTTCCTTTTCTAAGCCGAGGGTCGATTGGAAACAGCCTCTCTACCCTTTGGGTAGGGGTAAGGCTTGTCTACATATTACCCTCCCCGGACCCCACCTTGTGGGACTATACTGGGTAGTTGTTGTTTAAATGGATACTCAGTCAACTAAAAGTAAAATGAAGAGAATTTTTAATTTCAGTAGCGCACACATGATGTAATTAACTTTTGAGGGGTAAGATGGGAGTTAAAAGGAAACCCAAGAAAAATATGTAAAAGATAAAAAGAAACAACCAAGCTCCAAGTGGACAGGTTAATGTAATTATTTTTGGCTCTTTTCGAGCACGTGTATTATGTACTGGTATAGACCATTCGATGCATTTAGTAGCGGGAACCCCTCTATAGCTGGTGCATACTCTTGTATAATTAATGAATACTGGGCTATAACCTCTTTGCCAACAAACGTGCTAAACATCGAAGAAGGAACTGCTGATAGGCCTTTGCTAGCCCCACCACTGCCTCCACTTCCATTTTCCCACACTTTTCCCCCTCTACCACCTAACCATCCCCCTTGAACTACCTTTTGTCCTTCTCAGCGACCAACCTAAGTCAACTCAAAGTTGAGGGCAGAGCCGTTGAATATGTTAACTTATTGACCTTTCCCCTCTTCAAGTCCTGGCAGATTCGACCTGCCCAATCTAGACTTACATCATCGAATTTAAATTTGCTGCATAAACTAGATGAGCAATTTAATCTTAAGACAGTCAAGAGACAACTGCAGAGATAATGGAAGGAATAATGTTTTTGTCAAGAGGCTGCATTGAAAACCTTGAAAAGTAACTCAGAAAAAAAAGTAACTAGATGACAGTAGCTGGGGGCGCCCTCTTTGTTTGGATTAGCTTTCACAGTTTTGGTCTATGTTGCTCAGATCCTCAAAAAAGTTTCCGGATATGTCGAATCCTCCAAAAGTTATTTGTTTTCGTAGGATCTAACATGGGTTTGGCAGTAGTTTTGGAAGACCCGAACAACATAGGATTTGGTGGCTTCCTAAGTCGTGCCTTCATAATAGCCCACTTTCATTGTTAGTGGTATCCTTAGAGAAAAAGGAAGGGGTAAGATAAGGGATCTAGAGGAGGGAATAGGATGTAAGAAGTTGTTTAAGAAAATTTTGCAACATCTAGCAACCAACCACTGCCAAAAGTAATAAAGGGAAGAAAGAGTGCCAAAGGACTCGTGCATCTTAAGAGGAATCTGAATTCTCGAGTCTGAATTTGAAAAAGCATATCAAGATTTCATGTGAAATCATTTGTCAGCCCCACGACCACAGGCTCATTCTCTAATTTTTAGTTCATAAACTTGAAGTTTCCTAAATATACTTAGAAATGGGTTGAAATAATAAAGCTTATCATCCTAGCGCAGGTGATAATCAAAATACTGCAAAGAAAATCACCAAAAAGTGCATGCTTAGCCTCAGCATTGCATAATTGCAATCAGTAACAAAATAATTACTTGGTGTTAGATAGAAACAAAGAGTATGAACAAACCTGTTGACCAAAAGTGTACGTGGGGATCACTGAACCTCCCCATGATTCAAATCGGTACACGTCAAGGTAGTTTTTCTGTGAACATAGGAAAAATGACAATTCATTACAAATAGCAAAATTACGATCGTAGTTGCACAAGTCCTCCACATATTTCTCACTTTCTTGTTTGAGTGAAGAAAGTGAGTTAGGGTGCCAAAAGAATGTTATAAAGAAGAAGAGGTAATTAACATCCTCCAGGTATTGGCATCTAAGTAGATGTTTCAAGTCTATCCTCATAGTAAAAATTGGTCCAGTTTAAGAAAACTGAAGAAATTGTGAAAAGAAAAAGGCTAAAGAAGAGAATGAATGGAAAGCATTCAAAAATCAAATAAAAACAGTATTAGCAGTTGGAGGTTTCTTCTTCCTCCATTATCGATAAATCAAACATGTATCCTGAAACAAAATCATTTTCCTCAAGATCCAATTAAATAGAAATAGAGAACGAAATAACCAGAAAGGATACTGAATCCCCCTCTTCTAGAAGGATCATCTACAAATCTATTCATTTTACCTGTATTCAGACCAAAAACTGACATAGCTGTTATGGGTAAAAATATATTTACTGAATTTTGTTCACATCTTAGATCTATAAATTGACTCAGCTCCATAAAGGAGGTAAATGAAACCAAAGTTTCATGTTCGGTTTTGAATCAGAGACGTTAACATTAATGGATAAATATGAGCAAAGCTAACCTCAGAGTTTGAAGCAACACATTAAATGTCCTTTCGATCAACTATTATTAAAAGGACCCTTAGCTATAGCACCAAAACAGCCTCTCCAGCCTACCGCCAGGAGCATTAAATAGGGATCACACAGTTTGGAACCTGATAATTGAAATAGTAAGGAAACACCAGCAGGGTGGCAAAAAAGGGCAAATGTCCATGGGGGAAAGAAAGCTTTCCTTAAGAGCAAACTATCAATATACCGACTTACTAAACCGTCAAGTGTAACTGGAAAATTGTAGAGTTCAAATAAACATCTCATAGGGCCCATATACACAACAACAACAACAAGTACCCAATAAAATCCCACCAAGTGGGCTCATAGGGCCCATATAATGCGATAAAAAGTTTAATACACACCTTATCCCCCCCAAACTTGAACGGAAATCCTTTTTACACAGCTTTCGTTGTAGGCATACTTTTACTCATTTTATTTATCCATTTTTATAGAAGAAAAAAAACCAACTAAAAGGCTAACGGCTTTGCTGCAACAGTTTGTACTTAAAAAGGATGACCTAATTCCAAAACAACCCAAGGTTGTGGCCTAGTGGTCAATAAAATAGGTTGAGAACCTTGAGGTTTCAGGTTCAAATCCAGCAGAGGCAAAAACACTAGGTGATTTCTTCCCATATGTCCAAGCTGCTTAAGCTACCTGGTACTTCTGCTAGTGAGTAGCGGAGGTGTGCGCAAGCTAGCTCGCACACCATGGTTATAAAAAATCAAAAATGATCCACAAATAACTTGTATCCCTAAAAGACCAGCTTGATATGAAGAAGCATAAAGCACTAAAAGAATATACTTGTTTAGGTTTAAAATTTGACAAGTGTTTTTAAGTTTTAAATCTTAGCTTGAGACTTTAATCACTTTAAACAAAATTAGAACTAAGAAAGCAATTTAGAAGCAGTGTCATACTATAGGTTCGCTTTATTCAGCTCATGGCAGCAGACGGTCAACCTCATCACAGAACAAAAATGACATGCTGTCAGAGCATGCGCCAGCAGTCGGACAGAATGCATACAGAAGCTATTATTGCAATACGAAACTTACTGCAAGTATCACTCTTCCACATGCAGAAAAGGATTCACCAGCAATATCAATCTCAACTGTAGTTTCAGCCCCAACAGCAGGTTTGGAAACACAGGCCAAGAAATGGCGAACAACCAACTCATACACTCTCTGCGCAAGAACAAATGTCAGTAGTAGAAAAGGAGCTCAACATAGGCCTGAAGCGGAAGCCATTTCCCCTTGAGTTGGATGAATAGTGTCAACATAGGCCTCAAGGGGAAGTCTTATCTAAATTGACACCAACTAAGAATTAGTGTCAGGTCCAGTACTAACATGGTGGTCCTGGCTCCACCTAGATTCTCCAGCAGAAAATTTAGTTGGATGAATGGGTGGATGGGCTTTGTCATCATGCCCACCTCCACTAGGGGTTCTCCATAGTCCTGATTGAGGGTCTAGTAGGCGCTGTGCATATGAACCCCATACAGGATGACCACCTTGTTCTTGCACCATTGTCTGTGTATATAAAAAGAATCAACTGTGTAATTTCAGTAATGATACATAAAATGACTGTATTCTAACAATCAAGCAACTCAGTCAAAACAGATCACAGAACCTTAGTAGCCATTCTGGTTGCCTGAATATTACAATTAAGCAGCATGGGCATTCTGGTCAGCTGACACAGCTGAATTCCTTGCTAAATTGTTACTAAATTTTCTCAGCTCAATTGTTACCAGCGATTTAATTCTAAATCATATAACAACTTCCTACCTTTTCCTGAATTTCCTGAACTATTCTCTCTATGTCATGGGTACGGGCAATAAGGTCATTATGGCTTGGCTAAGTTGTTACTTGTTACTTCCTCTTTTCCATTTTGTTTGACACTATTTCTAATTAGTCCATTTCAAAAAGAAGGATACATTTTTATATCTCTGCAATGAGAAGTTTTTATAGTCACACAAATGATATGACATGTTTAAGACCACGAATTTCAAAAGTCATATAGCCACACAAATGATATGGCATGTGTAAGACCACAAGTTTTAAATGTCTTCCTTTCTTTCTTAAATTTCGTGCTAAGTCAAATTATGCATTTATGCTAAACAAATTGAAATAGAGGCAGCAATTGTTTTGAGAACTTCTCCTTATATTTACAAGTTATGTACGAGTTATTAAACTTAGAGATTTAAGAGTCCAAGTACACTAATACTTGTCCCTCTCTACAAGTCCAGTTACTATCTTTGGAACTGTATGTCTTGAAAAACAATAGTTTGTTGGAACGAAAATTGTTCTGATTTTCAAAACAAAATAGGTTTTGCTGTAAAAAAAAACAGTTTTCGTTTTGGAAAAAGAAAAAGAAAAAAACAAAGCCAATTCTCAGCACACACCCAGAAACCATTCTCACATACAAAATCTGAACACATTCTGGAAAAAAAATGCAGAACAAAAACAAAAGAAAATTATTTTCTAATTCAAATTCATAGTAAATTTGCTTTTGGCTTCTAAGAGCTATTTAAAGTTCTGGTGTTTTAGTTAGCAGGTTTCAATGAGCTTTCCTCAACTTAACCCTACCAATTGGCCTAATTTAACTATCTTCGTTTCATTTTTGGTTAATTATGTCTAGTTTACTAGTTAGGTCTTTCCACAACACCAAATGCGTCTGTATTACTCCATTGGAGAAAAATTAGATTCCAAGGAAACTCATACATGCTCTTTCATCACCCAAACTGAAACCGGAGCATGGGACTTATTTGTCTTCTACAACTACTTCCTCAGTCTAAAAGGAAAGTTATTATTTGTGGAGTTCTTTTTACTGCATTTTGTTGAAATATTTTTACATGTTTTACTTATAAATAGAGTGTTATATAGTACGTTTATGTACTTCCTGGATATGAAAATTTATTCCAAACAATTAAAATTAGATGCATTGGCCCTCGTGCTCAGAACCTTGCCATTCTTCTTACGACAGAGAGAGTACTAAGTTTGTCAAAAAGATTAAGGTTATATCATGCTTTAACACAATTAATTTCAATAATTGAACTTCAACTCATTCTACTAATACTTGTCGCGAGTATGAGTATTGGGTTGGATGCTCTCAGCTTGTTCAGGTTAATCCAATTTGTCAAAATATTTGAAAGCACAAATCTATTGCCAAATCAGAAATTTTGGTTTTACTCAAGTCTTTCGTAGTCCAGTTTTTAATTCCGAGCATCCTTTTGGCGTGGCCCTTGCGGAGGATAAGATGCGGGAGGCGAGACTTAGATGGTTCGGGCATGTAAAGAGGTAAGGCAATGATGCTCCGGTGAGGAAGTGTTAGAGGCTGGCGTTGGAGGGCGAGAGGTAAAGGCAGACCGAAGAAGTATTGGGGTGAGGTGATTAGGCGAGATATGGTGTTGCTCCAACTGACTGAGGACACGACCATAGATAAGAAGGTGTGAAGGTTGAAACTAGGGTCTGTTTGCATTAGCACTATCTTTGTGCTAAGATCAATTTTTAATGAAATCGTTTCAAAAAAAAAGAAGGTGCGGAGGTTGAGATAAAGGTAGAGGGTTAGGTAGCGATTGTTGCCTTGTTTGTCACAGTAGCTTTGATACAACTCTTAGTGTCCTTCGGTTACTTCTTTTATCCCTAGATTGTTGTTATTACTTATTGCTACCTTATTTCGGTTTTCTATTTGCATTATAGTGCTAGTTTTGTATTTTCGCTTTGGTTGTCAGATTGGTTTGCTTGTTATTGCCTCTTCCCTTTTTCCTCCTTGAGTCGAGGGTCTTCCGGAAACATCCTCTCTACCTCTCTAAAGGCAGGTGTAAGGTTTGCGTACATTGTACCCTCCCCAGAATAAAAATAAAAAGGTAAATGGTCACTTATTGTGGACCAGAGGGAGTATAAAATAAAACTAGTAGAATACAAAGTAAGCAAACATTAATGTGTGAAAAATACATGTATATAAGAAATATTACACATTATTTATAACTAGGTATTTAAACTATATATTTTTCTTTAAGATAGAAGTATTAAATAATTATCAACAGAATAGACCCCCCCCCCCCCGGACTTAACAAATTTGATAGTCTCAAAGCTTGGCAAATGATGCTACAGTATTATCAGACACTACATACTGAAGAAGGAAGCCTAGAGACAAGGCATGGATGGTGTTACTTTCTCGGGTATAAGCCATGAGAATGAGAAGGAGCTTGAGAAACCTTTCAGGAAGAGGTGGCTAAACAAGTTGTTTTGCCATTGCTTAGGTAATGAGGCACCAAGGTTTCATGTTTTGCACTCTAACCTAACATTCTTCAACATTGTAGGGAACTGGTTTTTAAAAAAAGATGTGTTGGAATGTATAGATATTTCCATTTTTGTGGATCATTTGGGTTAAGTTTCAGTTCATCATTTAATAGTTTTGATGCCCAAGAGAAGAGGGGCATCTGATATGGAGCATGTACAAAATCATGGCAAAAATAGAATGAAAAAGATATAGGATAGTAATGGATTAGAATCTTTTACGTGGCGTAATAGTTGAAAAATATCCCATTTGGAATCTGATTGTTTTATTTTTTCTCCCTCCCACGCACAAACAGATAGTGTATTCACGCTCTTTGCCACATCAGTGTGTCAAGGGAGTTGAGGCTATCAGATTGCCAAGGTTTAGGGGGAAATTAGGCTACCTAAAGTTTAGGTGTGTATTGAATTAAAATCGTCACATTCAGGGGGAGTCCCAATATATTCTGCCTAACTAATATCGTAAAGAATAATCAGTGTCTTGACTATCTTTCAAATAAATAATATCTTAACTTAAAATAATCAATACAAAATTTAACTATGAAATTAAGTTTTTTACCTGCTCATATGAATTATTTTACTTTTTGCACCTTTTAAATAACAAAAAGATATATGTGAGTTTAGAAGGTATTTTTTCTTAATACATATTTATACTAATGATTGGAAAGTAAAGCTAGTAAAATACGAAAGAGTTTTTAACAATTAAGAAAAATAAAGTAAAAAACATGCGAAGTTGCAAAATTATATGGAAGCACACCATAAGCAATACGTTCGAAGGTTGAAAAATGAGAATAAGAGAAATGGAAGAAAAATAGTGTAAAAAATAACACTTAAATATTTGAAAAAAGAAAAATAAAAGAGAACTAGAAAAGTTATACTCCCTCCGTTTCAATTTATGTGAACCTATTTCCGTGCCAAAAAGAATGACCCCTTTCCTTATTTGGAAACAATTTACCTTTATGCAATGATTTATAGCCACACAAAATAAAGGTGCCTCATTTTACACCACAAGATCAAAAGTCTTCTCTTTTCTTAAACTCCGTGCCCAGTCAAATGGGTTCACATAAATTGAAACGGAGGGAGTATAAGCTTATAATTACACGTGCAATTACCACCAATTCTTACTTACCCCTTGAGAATTGGAGATTGTAAATGCACCCCCCTCCCCCCGGTTACACTTAATTTCATAATTACCATGTAATTATTTGGCCAAACAAACATCGGAAATTGTGTAATGGCACCCCATGGTGGCTTTTCAAAGAGGCTTTTATATACTTCGTAATATGCATTTACTGGTTTTACTTTAACACTCATGCACATACTCCTATCCTAATCTCCGAATCCTAAAATATAGGTGATGACGAACTTCTAGATCCGTACTCATGTCGGGTGTGCCACACCTGCTCCGAGCATCATAGATGGGACTCATGCTTTTTCATAACTTCTCTCTTCACATACTAATCATGATTTAACAAGTGGCACAACTTGAATAACATTACCTACAACATGACTTACATTTAGCTTAAAAGTGAAAAATATAGTTACTCACACGCAAGTCAGTCTTCTCCGAGAAGCAATCAGTTTCTGTGCGAGGATAACTGATAAAACCATTTTGATATAGATCTTCTGCCACCTGACAAAAACTCGAAAAGGAGCAGAGGAAGTTAATCTAATAATCCTGATCCAGAAGCATGTCGAGCAATTAAACATATTCATCAGCAAATATTAAAGGGCATACCACATCAATGAGGCAAATAATGTAAAATTCTGAACACTAGACCAATCAACTCACTGACCGATAGAAAAGACACCAGAAGAAGATACATAATACTCCTATCCTAGTTTATGTTATTCACTTTGCATCCTGGGCTCCCAAAATTCGTCTCGCTGCTAGTATTAATTTTCTTGAGAACTTGTCAAGAACTCAGTACAAATATACAATTCAAATTAAACTGTAGAATCCACAAGTTGAACATTTCACATTAAGATGAGGACAAAGACAAAGGAAGTAGGACATTCGAAAACCATGAAAATACTAATGTCTTACCAACACCAATCATTCTGAGACGCACAAAGTAACACACCAGAAAAAAAACTAAGAGAGTCAAATTAGTCTAGAAAAGCGTACCCGTCCAACTCCCCCAAGCTTGGGCAGATTGGGCTAGGAATACATTCATTGGTGGGTCATTTGGGCACACCAAACCCAAGGTAACCATACAGAAGCTTCAGAGCAGCCCAACTTGACCCATAAGTAAACTTCGACAACAAACACAAAATGACATTTTATTTAATCGTGATGGATATTTCTGTCTTTATACTTCCACAATCTTTCTCTATATAGAGAAAAAGAATGGCTTGATAACTAAACAAATTATTAACAAAACAAACAAATAAGTGGGAAAAATGGCTTTGATCTGAGCAGGTTCAACTAGGAACCATAGTTTAGTCAAAACTGATATCACCCCCATCTTGCTCCACATAAAATTGGGGTCATAAATCATTTATTGACCCACCCTATTTTGACCCACCCCCTCCGCAAACTCACCCATTTGACACCCAAAATTAATAAATGTGATAGCATAGTTCTGATGCATTAGTAATTATGGATATCTAAAGAAAAATATCAAAATTCTGGATGAACATACAAGCTCAAATCGTGATGCTAGAGAAGCACAAATGGAGGCCGTGTTGTCTACAACAATGGAGGCTTATTGGGCTTATGAAAGTGCCAATGGATTAGGAGAATTGCGCCACGAATTTAAAACGCTTACACTAAATTAGCCTTAGTCCAATTAAGGCCTAGGAATCTCAAGAAATTAAAGAAATCCAATAATCCATTCAAGATTAGGATTTTTAATTAGTAAGATTAGTTGGTATTCCATTCCTACTAGAATTATTTTTCTATTTTAGTTGGGATAGGATTTTCTCAACCTTATTCTTATTTTTTTTATATAACCGTGGTGTCCAGTTCAACTTGCGCACCTCGACTAATTCCACGATACCTGCCACCTCCCACCAGCAACAAGTACCAGGTAACTGTATCCATCAAGACTTGGATAGATGAGAGAAAATCACCTAGTGTTTTTTCGGCTCTGCTGGGATTTGAACATGAGACCTCATGGTTCTCACCCAGTTCATTGACCACCACTAGGCCACACCTTTGGGTGATAGCTTTATTCTTATTCTATTTTAATTAAGATTAATTTTCCTAAATATTATCAATTTTACTAATTGTAAAGCAAATTTAAAGAGCTTAACATGCTAAAAAAACATGGGTGATTAGTTTTTTTAGGCTCTTGCTTCAAAACGTGATTTATCTTTTGTTTATTTGTTCATCCTTTATTCAACGTTTCTTGCAATCTTGCAGGATTGAAGAACGTGTGGGTAGGGCTCTTTTCATCTTAAATTCTTCTCAAGTGAGTATGAAGAACGCTTTTGCTAGTCTAGTGAAAAACTTTAGCAGGGTGCTTTTGTTTTCTCTCTTCTTTGTGCTTGAGAGGTGCAAAACATTGAAAGAACATGGATGGTATCAAAGCAACTAGTCCTAGGTCCAAATTCTTAAATTGTTATCTTGTTCATCATGTCGTCAGACAAGAAAATAACAAAATAACAAACTTGGGATCATTTTCAACTGATGAACAACTTCAAATCGAAAGATTAAGAACTGAAACCCTTGAACGCGACAAAGAAAAAAATTAAAGTACGGCTAGATGGCTTAAAGAAATTAATGCAAAATTGGTTGAAGGTTTGGCGATTCAAAATCAGCCCCCAAATCCGCCACAATTCCTACAACCTCCACCACCATCAAGAAGTTGAATGATGCAAAGTTGAAGTATTCTACTTATGAAAAGGAGTTCCATGCTATTGTCCGAGCTCTTTCTCATTGGAGTCGCTATCTTTTACCTCGAGAATTTGTACTTTATTCTGATCATGAGGCCTTGAAGTATGTGAATAACCTCAAAGACTTAACATTAGGCATGCCAAGTGAGTAGAATTTATGCAAGCCTTTCATTTTGTTATTAAACACAAGGTTGGGAAGGTCAATCAAGTAACATATAGCATTAAGTCAACCTTGTTTGTTTATGCTATGAAATATACTATTTCGGGTTTGAGCATATAAAGGAATTATATGCAACAGATCTGAACTTTGGAGCTATCTGGATTCTGGAGTCAATGCTGAGAGGGTCCTTAGCGTATGTTTGTGCTTAGGGATGGCTATCTTTATTATGGTAAGCAGCTTTGTATTCCACAAAAGAGTTTGCGTGAATTTATAATCTGTGGTTCCCATGAGGGAGGATTAGCTGGCCACTTTGGGCAAACAAAGACTTACACCTAGTTCAAGAAAAATTCTATTGGCCTAAGATGGTTCGAGATGTCAATACGCTAGTTGAAAGATGTAAAACTTGTATAAACGCAAAAATGCACAAAAGCGATTCGGGTCTTTAATCTCCTCTCTGCCAAGTCCTACTCAACCTTGGGAAGATAATAGCATGGACTTTATGTTGGGCCTTCCAAGGACTCAAAGGGGTAAGGATTTCTATCTTCTTTGTTGATTGATTTTCAAAGATGGCTCACTTTATTCCTTACGATAAGACTTCAAATGCAACAAACATTGTTGATCTCTTCTTCGATCATATTTGTGAAATTGCATGGAATTCTGAGAACTATTGTCTTAAATAGGGATTCGATGTTCCTAGGTAATTGTTGGAGGACTTTATGGGCTAAACTTGGTACTAAGCTAACACCACCTAGCACTTCTCAACATCCCCAAACTGGTGGGCAATCGAAGTTTAGGTGCTTTGTTGTGTGGCTTAATAAAGAAAAATCTCAAAGAGTGAGAATCGTTACTTCCTACCGCTTAGTTTGCTTTCAACAAGTCAACCAACCGCACTACGGGAAGGAGTCTATTCGATGTCGTATATGGTAAGAACCCTCTTAGACCACTTGATCTTTCCCCTCTTCTAGTTACTCATTATTTTAGTGGAGATGTTGCCGATTGAGTGAAGCAGCTCAAGAAACTACATGAGAAAGTTCGAGCACTTATCAAGAAGCAAAATGCTAAATACAAAGAAAGGGTTGATATGCATAGGAAACATGTGGCGTTCAAGGAAGGCAGCCTAGTTTGGGTTCATTTAAGGAGAGTTTCCCAACCGCAAGTTTTCAAAATTACAAAAGTGAGCTAATGGACCTTTTAAGAATCAAAAGATTGGTGTACTTATCGCTCGGAGCTTCTGAATGACTTTGAAATATCACATATCTTCAATGTAGTTGATCGTGCTCCCTACTATTTTGATGACTCGAGGGCGAGCCCTTCTCAACCAAGGGAAAATGATGAACATACATTCTCAAATCGTGATGCCAGAGAAGCACAAGTGGAGGCCAAGCCATATGTTCTACAACAATGGAGGCTTATTAGGCTCACGAAGGTGCCAATGGATTTGGAGAATTGGGTCACAAATTTAAAATGCTTACACTAATTAGCCTTAGTCCAATTGAGGTCCAAGAATTTCAAGAAATTGAAGAAGTCCAGAGTTCATTCAAGATTAGGATTTCTTTCGCTTAAAGATTAGGATTTCCTAATTTTTGTTTTAGTAGGATTAGTTGTATTCCATTCCTACTAGAATTTTTTTCCTATTTTAGTTAGGATAGGTTTTTCTTAACCTTATTCTTATTCTAATTTAATTAAGATTAGTTTTCCTTAACCTTATCAATTTTACTCATTGTAACACCTATTTAAAGAGCTCAATATGCTGAAAATAAATATTGGTGATTAGTTTTTCTAAGTTCTTGCTTCAAAAACGTGATTTCTCTTTTGTTTATTCTTCTTCCTTCACTCAATGCTTCTTGCAATCTTGCAGGATTGAAGAACGTGTGGGTAAAGTTCTTTTCATCTTACATTCTTCTCAAGTGAGTTTGAGGAACACTTTCGCTAGTTTTGTGAAAAAATTTAGCGGGGTGCTTTTTAAGATCAAGAAAACAAATGCATAAAACTATTAGCAACATAAAACGACAGGACGATCCTTGACAGCAACAAAGTCCATGACCTTGGGATATGAAGCTTCATCTGCAAAGCCTCAAATAAAGAACTTAGCACTTGAAGCTGATTATAATCACCTAATATAACGGTTGTGTAAATTTTATACCTTAGTTTACCTATATTAATTGCAGGCCTCAATTTTACGAAGAAACCAAAGAGGAAAATAAAAGAAAAGAAAAGGAAAACTAACAATGTTTCCATAAAATTAAATAAAAGAATATGTGCAAAACAGCAAGAGAGACATTTCCAGTAAAAAAAACTTTTGAACAATGCCAACCTTCATTGTCTGCTCGGAACTCATACGGAAGTATCTGGATGCACGCTTTTCAAGCTCAATTGTACTTAATGGATGAGGGGGGTATTTGAGTTTCTCCTGCTGTTTAACTTTGGAAACCTTCCCAAATCAACATAATCAATTAAGCTTCGCAACCTCAATTTCTAGTCTATAAAAAGGTTTAGACATGAGAATTGGCTTTTTAGAGCTCACTGTTGCAGTGGGTTCCTGGATGCACATCTCATAAATTGTTACTGCACATGTGTAATCAAACAGATGACCACGCCTGCCAAGTCAAAATTAGTATAGGTACTTTGACCTTCTATTTCAGAAATAATCTTATGATGGAACCAAGTGCAACATTACATCCAGTTAAAAGTAGCACTGCCTTCATCGAAATTGTGAGTACAATTGATTGTCCAAAACTCTTCAGGCTCATGTGCTTGTATTTCCCAATAACGCTCCACAACAAAGCCAAGTGTAGGGAACTGCAGCAAATACGATGTACACTGCAACATTTTACACCTCACACTGTAAAATAAAATCAACCTAGTGAAAATGTTATACTATCTATTACCTGGCAGGGTCCATAGCTTAAGACAAGATTTCTATCATCAGTTGCAAAATCAAGGACAAATGCATCTCTCAGAAGCATTGTCTGAAATCTTGTAAAAGAAGCTCCAATACGAAGATCTATCTCCTGCAAATTCAAATAGAAAAATACAGTATGAGAAACAAAGAACTATATTAGAGCATTCTGTCATACTTGACTAACCAGTAATAAGGATTCCGCCTGTAAAATATAATGGTTAGCACTTAATTTATTATTTAAAAAGGTTATTGCAATTTTATTGCCACAGGAAGATGATGGTCAAGCTCTAGTTGGCTGTTTCAGACCTAAGGAAGCTTTTCACTGTCTTAAAATAGAATGACTTGTAGAACGGAACTCACTTGCCGAACATCTACAGCATCAGAAAATAACTGATTTGGCTGAACAAGAGTCTGCACTGATTGGTGAATTTCCCTGGAGATCTCAGAAGTATTTCAGAAAGTAAAATGACAATTCATGAGTAGCACGTAAAACCTTAATATGGAACACAAGATGTCAGGTAGCTGGCAGAACCTGTCAATTAAAGCAGAGAAACGAGCTCTCCACACATTAAGGTTATGGTTCGCTTGTCTACATACTTCCAACACTTCAAATGCAATATTTTCTCCTTCTCTATCACAATCAAGCCACAATATAATCCACTGGCATCTTCTGGCTTCTTCCTCCAGTGTCCTTTTGATATCCAATTTATCCTACAAATGACCAGAAAATATTATAGCCCATATTTTCATATTCTTTTACAAATGACGTCTCAATTTCAATCACAACAATGTTGCGATAACCAAAGGAGAAAAATATAAGTTACAACATAGCAAGAGGGAGGAAACAAATACAACAATATTTGACATGAATAGAAAATATTGAAAAATTTTAAATTGGGGATACATAATTAGGAATGGCAGGTGGTGCGGGGTGGGTTCTGTCCGAACCCGCACAATTTCAACTCACCCCGCCTGGATTTAAACCCGCATTCACCCGCCACACACTCCACCCGCGTTTACCCGCCCCGCTCCTTTTTTTAATAAAAATTCTCTTTTTTTGTGGTTTTTTTGTCAACAACACAAATAAACTCCCACCCTAATCACATCAGGTGACTTGGAAATAACATAGATTCCGATCATTATGTAGGTCTTACTTTCTGCTCAAGTTCGTGATCTGAATGTGTTTAAGGATGTTGCATATGCAATGACCTACAAATAATTACTAATGCTTCGTCTGTTAAATTCGCCAAATTTCATATTCGAAGAAGAAGAAAAAATAGTTATGAAAACAGCACTTTAACGAACCTTCAACAAGACACAGCACTAGTTAGTTCAAAAAATTAAATCCCCAACCCGCCCCGCATGATTTTTTTAGTTTATGAACCCGCCCCGCAACCGCAAACTCCCAAACCTGCACCGCCCCACACCCGCAGCACCCCATTGTCATCCATAATTTGCATCTAGAACTTCCCTTTGGGATGATATTTGGAAGGTTACGCTATTTTGGATAGGCAGGACTAGAAGAATACTTGAAGGGCAAGAAGAGGAAGATTAGAAATACCAATTCTTTTCCAACAAAAAGAAACTGTAGGGGAGGAGATGAAAGACGGTACCTGAGGGACATACTTGCGAACAGGGGCATCGTAGAGGTGGAGGGGGTCACATGAGTGCCATTTGCGAAAACGATCGTCAAACTCAAGCTCCATGAGGTGGCCAGTGACAGAGGTAAAGAGCATCTGGCAAGGCTGGTTCCGAATGGTGTAGTTGAACTCGAAGATTTTGTTGTACCTGGAACGTCCGTCTCTCACTCTCATCCCACCTCCTTGATTCCTCGATAGTATCCCCGACACTGCCTTCGCCACCGATGGCTTTTCTGCCACGTTCAGCACCCTTATCACCCGCCCTCCGCCTCCACTTCCACCGCCCGCCATTCCGGCGCTGCTTAATAGTAGGATTTTCCCGGCTTAACTTAAAGCTGTGCAGCCAAACCTCTTTCTATTCGTTTTTCGGAAAATGGCTAAAGATGCCCCAACGTATTCAATTTAGAGCCCATTTGGACATAACAAAAATGGCCATTTTCACTTTTTTACCTGAAGGAATTTTTAAATTCTTCGGAAATTTGAAAAATTCAACAAAATTATTTTTAAAAAATTTTGCTCAAATCATTCAAAAAAAATTTAAAAATAACCAAAATTACGTTAATGTCCAAACACTAACTATATTTTTAAATATCATTTTTTGCCTCAGAAAAAGGGAATGGATAATACATAAATTTCGCTTAATTCCACCATGTTGTTGACGTTGCATGAACAACCAAGCAAGCATTCGATTGTGTTTTGCACGCGCCTCATTCCTCCCCTTTTTTATCATTTAAAACCTTCTATTTCCACCTATTTTTCTTTTTCTTTAATTTCTTCTTTGACTTAAAAGCAAAGAATCTTCAATATAGGGAAAAAAACAAAAAAACACGTTAATATTCTTTTTCACAGTGGTAGCTTATTTGGTTTTATTACATTACATATCATGTATAGCTTGTGTGATCTCAAATTAACATAATTGATACAGTAGAAAAAGATTATCTTTAGTGTTCATCTTAATAAGTCACGGAATTATTTATTTTTATTTTTTTTTTTTGTTTTCTAAAGCAAACTTGTACATTCCAACAATTCAACCAGAAATTATATATATTTTATTTCTTTTTTCTTTTTATTTTTTTGTAACATAAAAGTGACTGACATGAAAGAAAAAAATATATCAAGTTCATCACTTTATTGTAGATGTGTTCACAGTAGCATCAAATAACATCAACTAATAAGGTGGAATTAATTACACTAAAAAATAGTTTAGGGGTAATAGGAATCCCGAAAAAAAAAATGTGTATAATTGATAATATGTTGGGAGGATTTTATGCATTATCCCCTTTTAAAATTAGTCCTCACGAGCTTGGAGGAGGTGTAGTCACGGTCGAGATTAATTGAACATAAAATGTTAAGTCAATTATGCGAAAAATAAGTTTAGGGGGTAATAGGACCCCCGAAAAGAAAAAGTGTGTAGTTGTTAAATGGATCATAGGATGGGGGGATTTTATACATTATCCCAAAAAAAATGCACTTCCTTTTTGTAATTTTAAAATTCTTATGTCCATACACCCACTTACTTAATCTTTTGAATACTCCTACAATTATAAACATAACATTTAGGTGCCACTTGCTCCCTTTTTTACTTATCTAAATAAAAATGCCAACCCAATAAACACCCATTCGAGCCACATATACCACCTCGACCTGATTTTTCCTTTAAAGAAAACAAGTCATTTTTTTTGCTCCATTTTATTTGACCTTCTTTTCTTTCTTCATCTAAGTATTATTTTCTCTAAAAATAAGGTTATGGGTTTTCTTCTTGCTCTTCTTTCTTCAATTCCTCCCATTTACACCTTCTATAGAATTAGTTCTTTTAAAGTTCATCATTGTCTGAATCTTCAGTTTCTTCTCGTGACCCAACTAACTCGCATAGATACTACTGTGGACTGACGAATTATTTTACAATATTTATTATTACCAATGCTGGATGTAGATTTTATACATGAAAAAGGGCTAAATATATCTTTGTACTATCAAAAATAGTTTAAATATGCCCTCTGTTATACTAATTGATCATTTCACCCTACCATTCTAGTATGAAGCAGATATACCCTTATTTTGGACGGAATTCTATATGGTTGCACATGATTAAAAAGACACATCCTTATATTTATTATTACCCAACCCAAAGTCGTCCAGTCCCACAAAATAAAAATCCTACGTTAGATAGCCCTATTTCTTGACTTCATTCGGCAAGATTCTCGCATGTACACCTATCTCATCTCACATGGCTTATTGTAGGTGATCAAGCGCACATCATTATAAAAACAAGAGGCTCCAAATACATATTCAACGACGAAAACCCACAAACAGGGAATTACATAAGATTGCAAGGGAATGACGAAAACCCACAAATAGGGAATTACATAAACGAAAACCCACAAACAGGCTCCTACCTTCACCTTTGATTTTGAGGATATGTAATACTTTCGGTACAAGTCTATAAGGTATAATAGTAAGGTGGTGAAGAACGATGGCAATAAAATCATATCAGAGATTGAGAATATGCTTTGTCATTTGTGGACGGGTAATAAATGAAGTGGAGGTTGTTTGTCGTCCCATGTAGGAGAGATATCTTTCAGAGGCTATGGAATCTTATCCTGAAAAAATCGTCCCTGTATGGTGGAAGTAGAAGCTAACTTTCATTCCAAAAAAAAAAAACTTAAGGATTATAAACCAAGAAGGCATGTTCCATTCTTTCTAATACTTCAGAAAACAAAGCTTCATTTTTTGCGTTCAAAATATTTCAAATAATCGTCTCCTAAGTCAAATATGATGCAAATAATCGTCCTAGACCTATGTTCAAAATCTTACGGTTTCATAGATTGCTAGACCGTGTACCCGAGCGGACAACTCGGATCGAGGAGGGGGCTACGTACCGGTGACCCGCGGAGTCAATCGGCTTTGTAACTTATCCGGCCTCTGTTTTCTTAGTTTAAGGTGACATTTAACAGAAAGGGGAGTCTCAACCAGTAAGCACATCCCCGAGGGAGAAGAGAGAAGGGTTTTCGGCACAATTTTATATACAGTTCACATAATATCAAAAGCGATAAAGCATATAGCATGTTGTTCAAATCATATAATGAAGTCAAACAAAAACGCGAACGGCAGTTCTAAGGAGCTCGAGTTCTTAAACCCTGAAATCGAAATTCAGGGTTGGATCCCCAGCAGAGTCGCCAGAGCTGTCACACCTCCCTTTTTACTACCCCACATACTTAAATGCGTAGAAATACACTTGTAGGGTATACCCAGACGCTCAATTACCCGAGACGGATAAAATAACGGAAGGGAAGGAGTTTTTCCAATTGAAGGACAATCGGTTCGGGATTTTATTAGAGATTAATCAGAGTCGCCACTTGGGAATGACAATGGTGTCCCAAGTCACCGGTTAATCCCGAATCCGAGGAATTTTGACTCTTAAAATGTATGCGAAGCAGAGGTCCGGATAAGGAACTCTGTTAACCCGGGAGAAGGTGTTAGGCACTCCCGGATTCCGTGGTTTTAGCACGGTCGCTCCACTATCGTTCTTGACTTTTGTTTGACTCAATTGTAGATTTTAACAACATAATGTGCTTTGACGTTAAATATCGTTTTTTAGGGATTTGTGGTATCGCGAAAACACGCCTCGAGTCATACCGCAACCAGTACGCCTACGACTTTTGGTGTATTTCAGCTTCACCGAGATTTGGATTTGAGTCGCACCAAGTGCACACTCGTTCAAAGGAAAGTATGTTAAATCGTGCCCTAAAATAACGTCTATCGGCTTTTAAGTCTTTTGGGAGAAGCTATGGAGTTCGCTATTAGCTTTCCCGAATCTACTTTATTATCTTATTACTAGGGGGCCCCGGTGTTATTCGGGCGAGGCTCGTCCCAATTCAATTTATTAAAGTCTGGTCCTATTTTGTTTAACTACATTTACTATACATTGTTTTTACCTCATTCGTATTGCTAATACTATAATAATCCGGGCCCGTCGAATTCATATTATTTATTGGGCCTGGTCTTCTTTTTGCTTGACTGGATCAGTAATGGGCCAGTCCAGGCCTTAAAGACCAGGTGGCCTTCTGGTTATCAATCAATGGGCCTATCTGTTTTGTATAATAGTTCAGGCCCACGTTATACATAGGGCCCAAACCAAATTGTAATAACAGAAGTATGATTCAGAATGCATAAGGAAACAAGTACTCAAAGTTTATATGAAATCAAACCACTTTATTTATTAACAAAAGAAATCAGTGTACAAACATAATTCATGAAAAACTCAAACAACAGCTATCATTATATGCTCATGGCTAAAATTCAAACTAATATCTAATTATTTGCTGAGGATCATTCTGGGACACAGTCCACTTTGCCTAGGAAGTCAAGTTAAAAGAAGACTATTCAATTGATTACTTATAGTGTCGAAAGAGAAATTGAGTGATCAAGCGCATATGTTTACTATATTGCCAGTCTTATTGCAAGCTATACCTCTCATCACCACCCTTTCATCCTAATTGAACTGCTCCAATGTCTAATTATTATCCTTTTCAGATTTAATCAGATCTGAGCCTAAATCCGCAAAACAAACTAATTATATACAAGCAATGAATACACACACGTATCTATGACTAAGTGATTCAAAGGTTTAAGCATGATTAAACAACTGATTTTACCCAAGACTTAGCTCGTTATAACGCTACTATCCCAGTTATAAATGATTCCCTCTTATGTTATTTCTACTTCGAGACTTGTCTGCGTTAAAATACAGAGTTGTTACCTAAGTGATTCTGATTCATGAAGCATTTATGAAGAACGGCTAATGATTATGATATATTAACTTATATTTTAAGGTTCTTACCTAATTAAGCTAAGTGACATACTACTACTACATTACTAGCATCATATACTAGCTATTACATATTTTTGTTTCTGTTTTCATTCTACTACAGGCTTCACTACATGACGTTTAAATCTAAACTACACTAAGCTATCAATCAAAGAAGTAAACTGAACTACAGCAGAACAGTTAATTTCAACATCCTGAACTTCATTCCATTATTTGAGCTTTAACAATTACATCTTCAGTGAACAAGGGAATGTACCTGGTTCAGCAAAATGGAAGCCAATGAGTTCTAAGGGAGAAAGAGTAAGCAATAACCACAGCAAATCCAAACAGCCAATGCAACAGGAGAATGAAGTGCCAAACGAATGAGACCAAATATCAATCAATAAACAGGAAAACCAGTAGAATCAAGACAGAACTCCAGACCCAGATTCGAGCAGAAAACCTCAAAGTCAGAAGAGAACCAACAAGTTTTTGCTCAACAAAACCGTGAAGTCTACTGTTCTATTACTATTTTAACTCTGAAATTTTATGATATAAAACTAGTAGAGAGTGAATTCAGAATTACTCAATGTTGGAACCCCCTTTTAAGCTCTTTTTGAAGGTGTATTTATAGCTAACCTAAGGCTGAAACTTGGGGAGAAAGTTATGGGATTTTATCCCACTTCTCCCCCTCCTAAAATTATCCAACTTACACTTAAGCCCCCATTTCAGTTACCAGAAATCCTTCCAGCATGTGCTGGAAGGTTCTAAAGATTCCTTTTTATGGGTTTTTACTAGTACTAGTAGTCATACCCGCGCGATGCGCGGTGAATATTAAAAAAAATTAATTAAATTAAATTATGATCAAACTTGTTTGATCCTATTAGATCATATTTCTTTAATAAAATGCAATTGTCATCTTGTTTGTCAATACAATATACCAATAATGAAATCTCTATTAAATCACAGGTATTTATCTAGTGAGTGAATAACTTTTCTGTTCTGGTTTTTTTATTATATTAAATAATATTTAGTATTCGCTTTCTTTTTCTAATATATGAGAAGATATATAATATATTACTATTGAAATATTTTTTATTTTAAAGTTTATTTTGTTGTTCTTAATAATATTATCAAAATTTTAGTGAATAAAATCTATGTTAAACTAACGGGACTTATACAGGCAGCGCAACGTTTTTGTTAAATATTTTTCTGTATTATAGCTTCCAATATTTAATACTATTAAATTGTTAATAGAAAGTTCATTAACATATTACGTTATTTAAAAATTTTCTCTAGAGTTTATTTTTTCTTTATTATTTTTTTTCAAATAATTTTAAAACTCCAACTTAAATTACACCCCAATTTTTTTGATTTTGTACCGGGTGTCCGAGTCTCTTCGAGTCCCGACTAATTCCGGGGATGCACGGGCCCTCGGCAAGGAGTTTCCCGCAAGTGCACCACGATTAATTCAAGTTATACCCAGTCCGATGGCCCTCAGAAATTATTTTCACCTGGTGGGTTTCGAACTTGAGACCTAAAACTACTCCCCAATTTGAATTGGTAATTTACTATTTTTTTATTTTGTTTTTTATGTAAAAATTATTTTAAAACTCCAACTTGAAACTACTCCTCAATTTGAATGGGTAGTTTTTCTTCTTCTTTTTTTTTTTTACTTTCTATAGCTTTGTTTTCTGTTTTTTTTTATTTTAAAATAATTTAAAAACTGCAACTTGAAACTACTCCCATCCAATTTGAATGGGTAGTTATTTTTCTATACTTTATATTTTTGTTTTTTATTATAGTTCATTATAAGATAACTATTTTTATTTTAAAACTCCAACATTAAACTACTCCCCGATTTGAATGGGTAGTTTTTCTTCTCTTTTTTTTGTTTTTATAGATTTTTTTGCTTTTTTATTTTAAAATAATTTAAAAACTCCAAATTGAAACTACTCTCACCAAATTTGAATGGGTAGTTATTTATTATATATTTATATTTTTTTTATATAGTTTTTTATTATAGTTAATTAATTATAAGATATCTATATTTATTAATATAATTAAAGTAACTAATATATATATATATAAATTCAGAAAGAATAACTAATAAATAATTATTAAATAAATAACTATTTAATAACTAACATGCCATGTGGCTTTTTCTAATGCTATCACTTGGCTTAAAGAGAAGGTTTTTTTCTCTCATTTTAATAATATATAGATTTTCTTCTCTTTTTTTCGTTTTTTATAGACTTTTTTTTTGCTTTTTAATTTTAAAATAATTTAAAAACTACAACTTGAAACTACTGCCACCCAATTTGAATGGGTAGTTACTTTTTTAATATTTATATATATTTTTTGTTATAGTTAATTATAAGGTATCTATTTTTATTTTAAAACTTCAACTTGAAACTACTCCCCGATATAAATAGGTAGTTTTTCTTCTCTTTTTTTTTGTTTATTTTAAAACTCCAACTTGAAACTACTTCCGGATTTTAATGTGTAGTTTTTCTTCTCTTTTTTCATTTTTTATAGATTTTTTTTTGCTTTTTTATTTTTAAATAATTTAAAAACTCCAACTTGGAACTACTCTCACCCAATTTGAATGGGTAGTTTTTTTTTTATATTTTTATATTTTCATTTTTATATATTTTTTATTATAGTTAATTAATTATTAGATATCTATATTTATTAATGTAATTAAAGTAAACAATATATATATATATATATATATATATATATATATATATATATATATATGGTAGTTTTTTATTTTTGTTTTTAGAATATTCAAATTCAAAAAGAATAACCAATAATTAATTATTAACTAAATAACTAAATTTAATAACTAACTATGCCACGTGGCTTTTTCTGAAGCTGCCACGTGGCTTAATGAGAGGGCTTTTTCCTTGGCTATATAGATGACCTTAGGGGTTTGAGATTTTTACAGATTTCCCATTTTTAGGAGACCATTATACCCCTAAACCTCTGCAAAATTGCAGAAATCAGGAGCATAAATGTCTCAATTAACCTTTTAAGTTCTAACTATTTACTAGAATACTATTTCAAGTTCTAATTGTGCCCCTAAGGGCACTGCTTATTTACACAGCCTACCTAGGTTAAATCTCAGCACCTTTGCACCTATTTAACTAATAGCCAGCCCTGGCATTAGTATTTAAGGGCTGGCCAGTTCTATTTTAGGAAATTATTTCAATTTTAGCCACTTTTAAACTAATTCCAGTCAATTAAGACCAAATTATTTCAATTTAAAGCTAATTGCAGGACTGGCCTGCTTTATTATTAGTGTTAAATTATTTAAGAACTAGCCAGTCTCAAGTTGAGACTTAGCTGGGCTATTAAAGCCAATTACTGAACAGCTGGGCCCAAAACCTTTACAGGTTTGGCCACTTTGATGTTCAGGGCTCTAAAGAGAGCCTGGGCAAGTCTGCATTTGCAGACTTAGCCATTTTGCACAACCAGCCCCTTTTTAAGGTGGACCGTGTGTTAGGGCCTTATAGAATTGGTCAACCTTTTGCAAAGCTAACCACTCTTAGGCCAATTATTGCTTAATAACCTATTTTGTTCATTTACAGTTTTAACCTATTTAAAAACTAACCATTTTATGAAACCTAGCACTAACAGCTATAACCAATTCACCTAAAGTATGGTAGGCACTCAACAGTGTTCACACTAACATAGAACTATTGTAGTTTTAGTCATTTCAACATATAATTGCACACATAACCATATGAAACCAAACAATGTTTATCAACTAATTAAAATTCAGAAGAGAGGATGGATAATGTTGAGTTTTAATCAGTCATACTCACAAACTCAATCTCACATGGCAAAGTGTCAATTAAGATCAAATAGGCTCAACCACAATCAATTCATGTCAGGTGACATACTGGAAAGAACCCCAAAACACTTAGCATTCATGGGTATAGACACATAGACACTAAAACTCTCAGAAAACAGTCAACAAGGGAATAAAAATAGGACTTATTTTAAATAGGAGAGCAATGGACTAAGAATGGCAATCAAAATCCCTTTTCAAGTACTAAGCCTAGTCTTAATAAACATGAAGATGAAGAAGAGAAGGATATGGAGAAACAGTGAAGAAAAACAGGAAAGTTCAATCAGGGTGCTTCAAAAGCAACTTAGTGTGAAAAGAGAATAGAGCTAAGCTGATATTAGAACTAAGCATGCATGACAATAGGAGAAAGCTACACCATGAAAGCTAAAAAGAGGCCCAGTTCTATCACAGATTATTAAAGCCAAAGGCAACAAGAGTGGTCACAGTAACTTAAGCCTGATTTTAAATGGAAGACAAAGATCAAAGGTCATGCTTTTGCCATGAATCAGAACTCGACAATAAAAATGATAAGGAAAAGATGAAGTCTATGAACTTAAAGCAAAGAACCATGAGGTCGACACATAACAAAACAAGAACTCTATCACTAACAGACCCAAAAAGAAGCATGTTATGAAGCCTTATGACTTAATCATCAGAGACACAGGCAAAAGATGTGAAAAATAAGAAACAACGGGTAAGAAACTTATAACTAACCATGCGAAGGAACTGGAGAGATTAATATGAAAAGAAAAGAGCAAATGGTAAGCAGAGAAATAGAGACCCCTAAAACTAATATGCAAAACAACTAAGAAATACAGCAGAGATAACAACCATTAGAGAAAAGCAACACAGAAAAGACGAACTAGAGAACATAACCAAACAGAACCAAATCGAGGACAAAAGTATTAAACAGAAACAAAAGAGAAGCAAGTAAAAATCCTATGACTAACATGTGAGACACACAATCAAAGAAGGCATAAGAATCATGCAAAACACAAAAACATGCAGAAGAAGCAAAGGAAAAATTAGGCACAGAAGGAAAGGGACTTAGCTTGGCGGGGTCTGTCCCCCAAGCTTCCTATTTCTTTTCTTTTCCTCACTCTCTCACGAGTTCTTTTCTTCTTTATTCTCTTTTTTTTTTTCGTTCTCTTTTTCCGAATTTCTTTTCTGTTTTCCATTGTTTGGCTTCAAGCTGAGGCCTTTTGGGTTTCTGAGTTGCAGGGGGGTGTTCAGGGTGTGGTGAAGACGAGACCTTTGGGTGGTTCGAGGTCTGGGGGTCGCCGGAGTTAGGGTTCCGACGACCCTTTTTGGGATATTCGAAGCGATTGGGGCTGATTCGAGGGGAACCAGTGGGGTAGGGTAATAGATCAAGTGAAGAGGGTTCGAACGGCATTGGTTTGAGGCGGATCTTCATACTTTGGTGGTCACCGGTGTAACTCCGGTGACCGGGACTTGAAGAACAGGGTTTGTTTTTTAGGGTTTTGGGTGTGTTATGAGTAAAGAAGAAGAGAGAAGAAGAGGGGAGAGGTAAGAGGAGGCCGGCGACCACCGTGGAAGGTGGTGGCCGCCATGGCTATTTAGGGTTTCACGGGTGAAGATGATGAAGACGAAGAGAGGAAATAAGGCGGCTGGTCTCTAGGGTTAGCAAGAAATGGGCGAGAAATTCAGACAAGGCCCTTTTATAGGCCGACCGTCCCAGGTAATCTCGACCGTCCAATTGATGGAGATCGACGGCTCATACGCGCGTTACTAAAACGATGCCGCATCATCGCTTATGAGGCCAAAGCCATCAACCGTTAGATCATATGAATGGACGGTTGAGATCACCCTTACCTATATTAATTAAACTTATACAATTCCACTGAATTGCCAACCGTTGGATTGGATGAACGAACGGCCGAGATTCACTTCGACCTAATCTCTGGACCGGGTCCCTTTGGGCCAAAACTTTGGGCCAATTCTTTTTAATTCAAATCAGCCCAAGCCTAATACAATACCAATTTTTGTATTTTCTGATGTTAATCAATTTTTATGTATTTTCTTTTTATATTTTTTTTTCTTTTCTTTTATGAAAAATTATAAAACCTAATTTCCTATTTACTCTAATTTTCTAGTATTTTTTGCAATTTTTCTGCTATTTTTTTCTTTATTTTCTCCTGTTTAAGCTATTTTTAATTTTCTTAAAATCTAACTAATTAAACTAACAAACTAATTACTTAGCCTATTTTTTTAATTTTCTTTCTAATTTCCACTTATTCAAACTTAAAAGTATAGCTAATTCCAAACAGATCTAGTAATTGCACTCAAAAACATATTTATTTTAATTTTGGAATTATTTGCCCAGTGCAAAAATCATGTGCTCACAGCTGCCCCTCTTTGCTCGGGAACACGAAGAGTTTCAGTGCAAAGACAAGTGAGCGGTAATGAGAGATTTTTGCACATCGGCACATTCCGTGAAAGCATTTTTGAAAACCTTTTGACCGCACCTTGCTTTAGAGGTTGCCTACATATCCTGGGCTAAACAGGAATCAGGTCAGTGTAGTTCGGGAAGGTCTGGCAGTTTTAAAAACTACCAGACTCACTGTTGCATTGACACTGTTGAGACCTGCTGACATACTCCTTATTACACCGGGGGGAAATGTAAAATGAAGAAGCTATTCTAAACTATGATCCTACAATTACAATTGTTCCTAATCTAGCTTTTGCTCTTCTTCCCTTTCCGGTGATGCAGACTCTCTTTTTTGTTGATTTCCTTTGATGTTGATTTTCTTGTTTTTCTTGTTGACTCTCTTTTTTGTTGATTTTCTTGTTTTTCTTGATGACTCTCTTTTTTGTTGATTTTCTTGTTTTTCTTGATCTCGAACTGAACCTGCTTAAAACAAAACAACAAACTACCTCTTTTTTTTCTTTTCTGCCCCAGTGTGGGCTTTTAAACTGTATAAACCATGATGTGCAAAAATATTCCCGTATTAGAAGGTGGGCGCCTAACAGAATTTAAACGCGCAATGCGAATGCAGAAAATATTCCCGTATTAGAAGGTGGGCGCCTAACAGAATTTAAACGTGCAATGCGAATGCAGAAAAATATTCCCGTATTTGAAGGTGGGCACCTAACAGAATTTAAACGTGCAATGCGATGCAGAAAATATTCCCGTATTAGAAGGTGGGCGCCTAACGAATTTAAACGTGCAATGCGATGCGAAAAAGTATTCCCGTATTTGAAGGTGGGCGCCTAACGGAATTTAAACGTGCAATGCGATGCGAAAAGTATTCCCGTATTTGAAGGTGGGCGCCTAACGGAATTTAAACGTGCAATGCGATGCGAAAAGTATTCCCGTATTTGAAGGTGGGCACCTAACAGAATTTAAATGTGCAATGCGAATGTAGAAAATATTCCCGTATTAGAAGGTGGGCGCCTAACAAAATTTAAACGTGCAATGCGAATGCGAAAAATATTCCCGTATTTGAAGGTGGGCGCCTAACGAATTTAAACGTGCAATGCGATGCGAAAAATATTCCCGTATTAGAAGGTGGGCACCTAACGAAATTAAACGTGCAATGCGATGCGAGAAAATATTCCCGTATTTGAAGGTGGGCACCTAACGAAATTAAACGTGCAATGCGATGCGGAAAATATTCCCGTATTTGAAGGTGGGCACCTAACAGGAATTTAAACGTGCAATGCGAATGCGAAAAATATTCCCGTATTTGAAGGTGGGCACCTAACATAAATTAAACGTGCAATGCGATGCGAAAAGTATTCCCGTATTAGAAGGTGGGCGCTAACGAATTTAAACGTGCGATGCAATGCGGAAAATATTTCCGTATTAGAAGGTGGGCGCCTAACGAATTTAAACGTGCAATGCGAATGCGGAAAAATATTCCCGTATTTGAAGGTGGGCACCTAACATAATTTAAACGTGCAATGCGATGCAGAAAATATTCCCGTATTAGAAGGTGGGCACCTAACGAATTTAAACGTGCAATGCGATGCGGAAAATATTCCCGTATTTGAAGGTGGGCGCTAACATAAATTAAACATGCAATGCGATGCGTAAAGTATTCCCGTATTTGAAGGTGGGCGCCAACGCAATTTAAACGTGCAATGCGATGCGGAAAAGTATTCCCGTATTAGAAGGTGGGCACCTAACGAAATTTAAACGTGCAATGCGATGCAGAAAATATTCCCGTATTAGAAGGTGGGCGCCTAACATAATTTAAACGTGCAATGCGAATGCAGAAAAATATTCCCGTATTTGAAGGTGGGCGCCTAACAGAATTTAAACGTGCAATGCGATGCAGAAAAGTATTCCCGTGATTGAAGGTGGGCACCTAACATAAATTAAACGTGCAATGCGATGTAGAAAATATTCCCGTATTTGAAGGTGGGCACCTAACGAAATTAAACGTGCAATGCGATGCGAAAATATTCCCGTATTTGAAGGGTGGGCACCTAACGAATTTAAACGTGCAATGCGAATGCGGAAAAATATTCCGTATTTGAAGGTGGGCACCTAACGAAACTAAACGTGCAATGCGATGCGTAAAAGTATTCCCGTATTAGAAGATGGGCGCCTAACGAATTTAAACGTGCGATGCGACGCGAAAATATTCCCGTATTGAAGGTGGGCGCTAACGTAATTTAAACGTGCAATGCGAATGCGAAAAAATATTCCCGTATTTGAAGGTGGGCGCCTAACGAATTTAAACGTGCAATGCGAATGCAGAAAATATTCCCGTATTAGAAGGTGGGCACCTAACGGAATTTAAACGTGCAATGCGATGCAGAAAAGTATTCCCGTATTTGAAGGTGGGCACCTAACAGAATTTAAACGTGCAATGTTTGGTATTTTCTTTTTACCAACTTATCTCTTGCCTGTGAATTTCTCCACTTATTCGGCAGACTTTCTCTTTTTGGTATTTTAAATTTTCCACGTTGGTCACATTCACTTTAAAGTGATTAGTGACAATTTGTTCCTGCATGAAACAAAATTTATTAGATATAAACTGCTGGCAACTGGCATCTGCCGTCCCCACTTCTTATTGCTTCCTTTGTTTTTGCTTTCTCATGTTGCATGGCTTTCGACCTCTTGTCCCTTGCAGACTCTTTTTGTATTTTTCTCATTTTCTCCATTTTTGTTTTGTTTTCTTTTTCTTTGGCCATGTTTGCCAAGCTTCTTTATTCCTTTCCCCAATCTTCTATCCTTTCTGATCCAGTGTTGTTTGAACTTCCGTTATCAGGAGCTGGTAGTTAGCTCTCAAAAGGGTAAATAATGAAATGCAGAGAAATGAAAGAAATGTAAGGGTGTTTTGGAGAGATGACAGAACTTATCTGGGTATTTGCTGGCTGATTCCGCTGACCATGCCATGTATTTAAACTCTGACCCAGTTCGTTCCAATCATTATTCTGACTCTGAATTGCCTTTGACCCAAAACCGATACTCTTTTTTGTTGCCTTTTCTCTTTTTTGATAGCCCTCACGATCGCCCTACGGTGCCTCGAAAGGTTTTCACCAATAAAACTCTCTCATTTATCCTCTCAACCTCAAAATCATCTCACAGTGCCGATTAAGGTTTTCACTGATGAGACTCTCTCATTTTATTTCTCTCAACCTCACAATCGTCTCACAGTGCCGGCTAAGGTTTTCACTGATGAGACTCTCTCATTTTTTATATTTTCTTTTTCATTTTTTCCTTTTTGTATTTTGTTTTCTGTACCACGGGTGTTATCCGATGCTTCGCTCCTCCTTCATTGTATTTGTTATCATTTCAAAATTGATCGGAAGGTCTTTCTTTGGACTGTAACGTGGCTTTTGGACGGGTTAAGAAAGAAAGATATAAAGGCTCAAAATTTCAACGAGGGTTAAAAATATTTACAACTCTCGGAATTATTAAACATAACTTCTGCCCCAGCTTCAATATGTGGGGAATTTTTGGATTTTTTCTTTATTGTGACTGAACCTCAGAGAGGCTGCCTACGTACCCTTTCGGGATCAAGTCAGACGTAGTTCATCCAACTTCAGAAGTTAGATGGATTTCTTTTTTGACTTTTTCCCGATTTATTGTCTTCTTTTTTTTCTTTTTTTTTCATTTTTCATTTTTTTTTTCATTCATTTTATTTCATTTTTTTTTTCATTTTTCTATCATTTCATTTTTCATTCTAGCAATTTCGATCTTATTGCACTAGAGCGATTCCGAGAGAGGGATATGAAAGAATTCATTCATTAAGGCTCAAAGGGGTTAACAATGGATAAAGTGTTTAGATAGAGAATAAAAATGCCTTCGTCATTTCAATTCCAAAATCACAACAAAATACAAAACACATAATTGAAAAGGAATCATACATAGTATCTTTTGACCGCATCCGAATTGATAGCAGTCTCTACGCACTTTCCTTCAACATCTGTTAAATATAATGCTCCATTGGACAACACCCGTGATACCACGAACGGTCCCTGCCAATTTGGCGCAAACTTGCCTTTTGCCTCTGCCCAATGTGGTAAGATACGCCTCAATACCACTTGTCCGACTTCAAACTTTCGAGGTCGTACCTTCTTATTATATGCTCTGGCCATTCTTCGCTGATACAACTGCCCATGGCAGACTGCGGCCAATCTCTTCTCATCAATCAAATTCAACTGTTCTAACCGGGCCTTTACCCATTCATCGTCATCTATCTCGGATTCGGCTATAATTCGCAATGACGGTATTTCTATTTCTGCGGGTATAACGGCCTCTGTTCCATACACCAGGGTATAAGGTGTGGTTCCGATAGAAGTACGTACCGTCGTGCGGTAACCCATGAGAGCAAAGGGTAACTTTTCATGCCATTGCCTGGATCCCTCCACCATTTTTCGGAGAATCTTCTTGATGTTCTTATTTGCCGCCTCTACTGCACCATTCGCCTTTGGCCTGTAAGGCGTGGAATTGCGGTGCATGATCTTAAACCTTTCACAAACTTCCGCCATGAGATGACTATTTAAATTGGCTCCATTGTCTGTGATAATCACCTTGGGGATTCCAAATCGGCATATGACATTTTCGTGCACAAAATCCACCACCGCTTTCTTCGTCACTGCCTTGAATGTCTTAGCTTCGACCCACTTGGTGAAATAATCAATTGCAACTAGAATGAACCTGTGCCCATTAGAAGCGGCTGGATCTATTGGGCCGATGACATCCATGCCCCAAGCAACAAAGGGCCAAGGTGCTGACATTGTGTGCAACTCATAAGGCGGGGAGTGGATCAGATCTCCATGTACCTGGCATTGATGGCATTTCTTTACGTACCGGATACAATCATGCTCCATCGTGAGCCAGTAGTACCCAGCTCTCAAGATCTTCTTTGCTAAAACATATCCGCTCATGTGGGGTCCGCATACTCCAGCATGTACTTCAATCATCATTTCATTAGCTTGTTGTGCATCTACACACCGCAATAAACCCAGATCCGGTGTTCTTTTGTATACCACTCCTCCACTGAAGAAAAATCCATTGGCTAGACGCCTGATGGCTCTCTTCTGGTCTCCAGTGGTTTGCTCCGGGTATTTGCCAGCTTTCAAGTATTCTATAATATCATGATACCACGGCTCTCCATCCGACTCTTCTTCCACAGCGAAGCAATAAGCATTCTGATCTCGGACTTGGATCCGGAGCGGATCTATATATGTCTTGTCCGGATGATGCAACATAGAGGACAATGTGGCCAAAGCATCTGCGATCTCATTGTGCATTCTCGGGATGTGCTTGAACTCTATAGACTGGAATCTTTGAGACAACTCGTGCAAACAATACCGATATGGTATCAATTTCAAGTCTCGTGTCTCCCATTCCCCTTGAATTTGGTGTACCAAGAGATCCGAGTCACCCATGACCAAAATCTCTTGAATACCCATGTCAATTGCCATCCTTAATCCCAAGATGCATGCCTCATATTCGGCCATATTGTTGGTACAGAAAAATCGAAGCTGAGCTGTGACGGGATAGTGTTGACCCGCACTTGAAATGAGTACCGCTCCGATACCAACGCCTCTGCTGTTGACGGCTCCGTCAAAGTACATTTTCCATGCTGGTCTCTCCTCTTGCTCCATCTCCTCGACAAGCATTGCCTCTTCATCCGGGAAGTACGTCTTTAACGGTTCATACTCATCATCCACCGGATTCTCGGCTAGGTGGTCCGCAATAGCTTGTGCCTTCATTACCGTACGAGTTACATAGACAATGTCGAATTCTGTGAGCAGAATCTGCCATTTGGCCAGTCTTCCCGTAGGCATAGGCTTCTGAAATATATACTTGAGAGGATCCAATCGTGATATCAGGTACGTGGTGTATGCCGACAAATAATGCTTTAGCTTCTGAGCTACCCAAATCAATGCACAACAAGTTCTTTCCAATTGGGTATACTTCACCTCGTAGGATGTAAACTTTTTGCTGAGGTAGTAGATGGCTTGTTCTTTCTTGCCTGTCTCATCATGTTGACCCAGCACACAACCGAAAGAGTTATCTAGCACCGTCAGATACAAAATCAAAGGTCGCCCTGGTTCTGGAGGAACTAACACCGGAGGATTGGCCAAATATTCCTTGATCTTGTCAAAGGCTTCCTGACATTCGTCGGTCCATTTCACTGCTGCATCTTTCTTCAACAACTTGAAGATCGGCTCGCATGTTGATGTCAGTTGAGCAATGAACCGACTAATGTAATTCAACCTGCCTAATAAGCTCATGACCTCCTTCTTGTTCTTCGGCGGAGGTAGACTTTGAATAGCCTTGATCTTTGATGGATCCAGTTCAATACCTCGCCGACTCACTATAAACCCCAGTAATTTCCCTGAAGGTACTCCAAAAGCACACTTCGCCGGATTGAGCTTTAGATTGTACCTCCGAGTCTTTGGAAAAACTTCCTCAAATCTCTCACATGATCAGGTTGTTTTCTGGACTTTATGATGACATCGTCCACATATACTTCAATTTCTCGATGCATCATATCGTGGAACATTGTGGTCATTGCCCTCATGTAAGTTGCCCCGCATTCTTCAATCCAAACGGCATTACTCTGTAACAGTACGTTCCCCAAGGTGTAATGAAGGCAGTTTCTCAGCATCTTCTTCGTCCATGAGGATCTGGTGATAACCTGCATAACAATCCACAAACGAACCGATTTCATGCTTGGCGCAATTGTCGATCAATATGTGGATGTTTGGCAATGGGAAGTCATCCTTCGGATTGGCTTTGTTGAGGTCTCTATAGTCTACACACACTCTGGTTTTGCCATCTTTCTTCGGGACCGGCACAACATTTGCCAACCAGGTGGGGTATTTGGTAACTCTTATGACCTTTGCCTCAAACTGCTTATTCACCTCTTCTTTTATCTTCACGCTAATGTCCGTTTTGAATTTTCTCAGCTTTTGTTTTACTGGCCGGCATTCCGAGTAGATAGGCAACTTGTGTACCACTAAATCTGTGCTAAGCCTCGGCATGTCATCATAGGACCAGGCAAAGATGTCCTTAAATTCATGTAACAACCCTATCAATTCATCCCTGAGGGGTGCCTCCAAATGCACACTAATCTTTGTTTCTCGGACATCATCTTCGCTCCCCAAATTTACAGATTCCGTATCACTCAGATTCGGTTTGGGTTTTTCCTCGTATTGTTTCATGTCCTTACTTATTTCCTCCAGGGCTTCCTCATCCTCACATTCTGTTTCACTATCTTCTTCGATTTCTTGTATAGTAACGTGATTGTCAGAACTGGGTCTAGAATTCTTCACGCATGACATGGCATTGGAATCAACACATGCAAAACTGTACAAAAGAAAAATAAAGAAAAATAAGGCAAAAGTGAAGAAAAAGGAAAAACTGCATTTCATTGATAAAAGAAACGAACAATGTTCGGGATACATGGTGATTTTCTTTTCATGAGGGGAATGGGGAAAACTATAAAAATAATAACTTTCGGGAAAGCAATGATGAAATTTTGAGCTAACTACCCAGACTCCTTCCTGATAAGGAAAGGAGTAGCTTCCCAATTGTTCAATGTGACTCCAGGCCCCACAAATTGCACGTCCATTCTGCTCGTGCCTTCCCCTGCTTCAATGGTATTCACCTCCCATAACATTTTTTCAAAACCAAGCATTTCTTCATCAAGTTGGGTCTCAATGCACTTTGTTGCAGCAGATGGTTGATATTTTGTACCAGGCCTGATGAAAGTGTCGGATAATTTGGGTATGGGTTTGGGTAAGGTCCAGTGCTTTTTGGCTTTAGAGGCTCTTTGGATGTCGGCGAAGGTGGGTTTGAACCCTAAGCCGAATGTACCTTTATTCTCCGGAAGCTGAACTGGTTGAATGACTCCCTGCAGTGTTTTGCCTAATCCCCTCCCCGGTGCAAATCCGTTTCTCAACATTTCTCTGGCCACCATCACAGCAGTTGGTGCCATCATAGGGGTTGGTAACTTTTCTCCTTCAGCAACTCTATTCACCACAACAGCATCCGTCACTTGGTAGACCCAAGGACCCCTATCCCCATCAGTGCCATCAAAAGGTGCTACCACATTACAAGCATTTTCCTCCCCGTGTACAACAATCTCTTGCTGTTCCCATTCAAACTTGACCATCTGGTGTAGAGAAGATGGTACCGCCTTGGCCGCATGAATCCAGGGTCGACCTAACAACAAGTTATACGACACGGCAATGTCGAGCACCTGGAACTCCATCGTAAAATCAACGGGACCGATGGTCACTTCCAAAATAATATCTCCTAACGTGTTCTTACCTCCGCCGTCAAACCCTCTCACATTGATACTGTTCCTCCGGATTCTGTCCGGGCTAATGTTCAGCTTCCCTAAAGTTGACAGCGGGCAAATGTTCGCACTCGATCCATTGTCAATCAATACCCTGGTCACGACTGACTCTTCACTCTTTACTGTAAGGTACAATGCTTTATTGTGTTCAGTTCCTTCCACCGGCAGCTCCCTATCAGAGAAAGTGATCCTGTTAGATTCGAAAATTTTGCTGGTAATCTTCTCCAAGTGACACACTGAAATCTTCTCCGGAACATGAGCCTCATTTAGAATCTTCATAAGAGCTTTCCGGTGTTCTTCTGAATGTATAAACAAAGATAGCAAAGAAATTTGGGCGGGGGTCTTTCTTAGCTGCTCAACCACTGAGTACTCTTGCGACTTCATTTTCTTAAGGAATTCTTCTGCTTCCTCCTCCGACACTGGCTTCTTCGATTGACTTTCTTTTACCGTCTTCATCTTTCTCAGTTCCTCTGGAGCAAAATACCTTCCAGATCGAGTGAGTCCATGCATTTCGTTAATTTCACCAGAAATCTCTTTTCCCTTGTAGACTACTGCTACCTTGTTATAGTTCCAAGGCACAGTCTTTGTACTCACCACTGGCATTTGCACTACTGGTTTTATGATTACTGGCTCTGCACTTGCTCCTTTCACAGTCACGATCGTCTTTGCACCTGGAACTACCACCTTTAAACCTCCCACCACTACTGGCTTTAGTTTCTCAACAATTGCTCCCTCATTCACAATTTCCTTCTCTAACTTGTCACTCGACTTTATCATCATGACGGCCTGAGATGGTTTTTGATTGCCATCACCCTGCACCAATTCTATCATATTCGTTTCGTGGTGATTTGGCAATGGATTCTGGGTAATGTTTGGGGCTTCGGGAGCCTGTACTTCGATTCTCCTCTCATCGATAAGATCTTGAATGGCATTCTTTAATTGCCAACACTTCTCAGTATCGTGGCCCAATGTTCCCGAACAGTATTCACATCTGACAGAAGAATCAAGATTTTTCGGGGGTGGGTTTGGAACTTTTGGTGCAATTGGTCTCAACATCCCCAATTCTTTCAACCTGTGGTAAAGACTGGTATATGATTCTCCGAGAGGAGTGAATGTTTTTCTTGCTTTGTTTCTCCAATCAGCGTCCGACCTGGGTCTATTTTGGTTACGGTAAGGTTTAGGGGTTGGGTATGTATTCTGGGTGTGGTACACATTGTGTGGAGCTTGAGCTCTCCACACGTGGGGTGGTGGTGGGGGGTAAGCTTGGGCTTGAGGGTGGTGGTAATGTGGGACAGTTGGTGGGTATGGTGGTGGTGGTGGGTTATATGGGCTTGGTGTGTTATAGGAGTTTGGCGGGTAAGATGGTGGTGGTGGATTATATGGAGTTGCTGGGCTTGGTGGGTGTTGGCGGTAGGTTCTTGGTGGGTTATAATGTGGGTTGCGACTCCATGACCTACTTTCAATGGTTGCTACTTCTTCTTTCTTCTTCTTTCCCATCACTCCTCCGTTTCCACTCTGTATAGCTTGATTAGTGGCCTTGATAGCCGAAAAACTCATAATTTTGTTTGTCTTCAAACCTTCTTCTACAAAACTCCCCATTTTCACAACTTCGTTAAAACTCTTTCCAATTGCTGACACTAGATGGTCGTAGTATGTTGGCTCCAAAGCTTGCAGAAAACAATCCACCATCTCTCCTTCTTTCATTGGTGGATCCACTCTAGCGGCCTGTTCCCTCCATCTAAAACCGTATTCTCTAAAGCTCTCTCCTGGCTTTTTCTCCATCTTGGTAAGGGATAACCTGTCGGGTATGATCTCCAAATTGTACTGAAAGTGACCAGCGAAAGCTTGCGCTAAGTCATCCCAAACGAACCATCTTGTATGGTCCTGTCGGGTATACCATTCCAGAGCTGATCCACTCAAACTTTGGCTGAAGTACGCCATCAACAATTCATCTCTACCTCCCGCGCCTCTCATCTTGCTACAGTATCCTCTTAGATGAGCTACCGGATCCCCGTGTCCGTTGTACATGTCAAACTTTGGCAACTTGAATCCCGCAGGAAGCTGCACCTCAGGGAACAAACACAGGTCTTTGTAGGCTACACTTACTTGCCCTCCCAGTCCTTGCATATTGCGGAAAGCGTTCTCAAGACTTTTCACTTTCCGAGCCATCTCTTCCTGCCCGGCACTTGCTTCCATCATCGGAGCATGAGACTCGTGTTGTCTGAAAGTCGGCTCCGGAGGGTAGTAGTGAGGATCCTGGATATGAAACATTGGTTCGCTAGAGGATTTGTGGATAACAGCGGGCGGAGGTGCCACATATACAGGAGCAACTTGTGGTACCTGAGGTGGTGCTTGCTTGGTTAGAGGTGGTGGTATCTGGGAGGTGGAAGCATAGTAATGAGGGTAGTCGGGGTAGGTGGAGGACGAGTTCATTGTTGGTGGCTCGGGGTTAGGATTGGCTGGAGGGACATATGCAGGGTTAGCAGGGTAGGCTGGTAGTGGTTGACCTCTCGACCAAGCCTGGTACATTTCAGCCATCTGCTGTCTTAACTTGTACATTTCTTCTTTCATCCCGGCCACATCCACGATCTCTTCTTCGTGAGCAGGGTCTACAATGGTTGCCTCGATCTCCTGGGATACAGCCTTTGTCATCTTTTTAGATCTGGTGTTGTATGGGTGGGTAGCCAGAATGCCAGTTGCCTAGAAAATCTGAACTCACAAACATCAACACTCGTTAGTTGTTAGCGCATAAATAAGATACAACGACTTTAAAAACAAATACATTTCCCCGAGTCGTTATGCATCATCCCGGCCTGCTGCTCACTTCAATCATCTTTTTCTTTTTCCGCTCTTTTGTTTTCTTTCTTTCTTTTCTTCTTTTTCTTTTCTTTTCTCTATTGCTTTTTCTCTTTTCTTGCTTTTTCCTCTTCTTTTTTTTTTTTTTTCTTTTCTTGCTTTTCCTTTTCTCTCTTTTTCCTTGTCGTTTTCATAATTACGTCCCTATTTATTTGCCTAGCGGATACAAAGAAATGACATAAAGCAAAAGAATTGGCAACAACACTTATTTTCTCATTGATAATTCAAAACATTTATTACAAAGTGATGTTTTCAAAAAGAAAAATAAAAAGACGATGCATGACCTAAGAGTACATTAATGCACCTAGTGCCCGCGAGGCATCGTTCGGCCTTGCCGCGGGCCTATATGCTAAACCCCTTTGAAGCCTATCCAGGTCGGGCATGACTTGTTGTACAAAAAACTTCACCGCAGATACAAAAGTCCTCCGAGACATATCTTCACAAAGCTGAGTCTTTCGGGTGATGTATTGGGCGATGCGAACAATCTTTTCTCTGATGACCCCTTTTTCTTGCAATAGCCGACTTATTTGTTGAGCGCGAGCATCCAAGGTATGTTGGTTGTCCTTTTGCACCTGTTGCAGCTCCAATTCCAATCTAGCCATAGTCGTGTAGCAGTGTTCTCTTTCTTCTTCAAGATCTTTGATAATCTTGTTACTTTTGACTGTGGCTGAGATTATTTTCTTTCTAAGCTTGAGCTATTTCAACATCGTGCTTGTCTTGTAGCTGCCGAACCAACTTGGCTCTTTCATCGGCGTCTCTGCCCATTTGTTTCCGAGCCTTGACTAACTCTTTTTCAGCTACGTCCAAATCAAAGCTATAGTCATTCACTTTCCGCCGGAGAATCTCAATTAACTTTTCATCTCGGGTTGAACGAACTGGGGTCTCGGATGCAATTTTCATTTGAGCTATTTGAGCCTTCAACATATCATTTTCTTTTTTCAGCTGTTTCTTTTCCACTTCATCGGATGCTGCTTGTAAGCCACTCTCGAAATGAAGATTTCTCAGTTTATCTTCCAACAGACTGATTTTGGCCTTATATTCTTTTTCCTTGGCCGCCCATTTCAGATTTTCCTCGGATTGCTCTATCAGGTCTTGCAAGTGAGGTCTCTTTAAAAGACGTTCGTGTTCAACCCCTCGTCGGTACCATGTGGAGTACCCAGGTGATATCTCCCCCTTTGCTCTATTCGGCACACAAGTATCAATCTTCAAATTTTGGCACTCGTTCCAGATTTGCCGGATTTTTGCTTCCGGGAATTGCCCGTCCGGACCAATCTCCACAGCTTGCACACTGAGATCCCCATCTCTCGGAATAATCTGACACCGACCCAACTGTCGCAGGGCTCTGTATGGTGCATAAGGTTGTATACTCTTCAAACCCATGATCAAAAATGGCGATCCCTCCGTTGGCATGTATATCACCTCGTCAAGAGGTAACCAGTCGTACGTCCAATCAATTTGACCGTCAGTTAATGATCGAAGATACACAATCCAACCTTGGGCTCCTTCTGGCAATTTTATTTCCTTTGTCCTCGCATTGAACTCTTCCAAACATGTCCGATCGGTCGAACCATAGCTCGAGTACGAAGGATGGTGGCATAGATGCTCGATTAGCCAGATTTGCAAGATCAAGTTACACCCTTCGAAGAAGCTAGCCCCTGCTTTGCACGCAGTCAGAGCACGATAGATATCCGCGACAATCATCGGGGCCAGAGTACAGTTTTCTTGTACTATCAGTGTGGTAGCTACTCCGGCAACTTTTATATTAATATGTCCATCTTTCCTCGGGAATACAACAACTCCGAGAAATGCCACCAAAAATGCGAACCTCCGGTGTTCTTCCCATTTCGCCCGGTTGGACTTGCAACATAGCTTGTTGGTAGGATCATTGAAACCCCCAACATGTCCAAACCTATTGTAGATGAAGCTTAAAGAACAAAACCCGTTGGCCAGATCTTCATTATGAACATTCCGGGCAATTTTCAAAGAGTCGAGGAAGCGATGTATTGTCACCGTCCTCGGAGATACCGGGTATTTTCCTTTCAGCGGAACCTCGGTCTTCCCAATGTAAAAGGCAATCTCCTCCAAAGTTGGGGTAAGTTCAAAATCTGGGAAATGAAATACGTTGTGTGCCGAATCCCAAAACGTGACCAACGCTCTAACCACATCACCTCGAGGAACTATTTCGAGTAACCCCGTAAGGCCTTTCAAATACTTTTTGACCCAGTCTTGACCATCGGATCTCATGTCCTGCCACCATAATCTCAGCTCCAAAGGGATTTTATTTAGGGAAAATTGTTCATTCATCATCGTGCTCGTCCCGCACATTTATTAAGGTGATTTTATTTAGAAAAGGAAAAATCTTTTTCAATGCAAGTTTTCAATTTTTGAATGAAAGAAAAGAAAAATGATTTTCCGAAGTGGCCATTTTTGCAAAAACAGCCTTCCGTCGTCCTTTCGGAACATTCGGCAATTTCCAAAAATAGCAATCACCTCGATTATTTGAAAAGAAAATCTTTTTGGTCTTTTTCTAAAAGTGTGGTTGGACCCGTTTAAGGGTTGCCTACGTATCCCACCTAATGGCGAGAATCAAACTTGCGTAGTTCGGTCAGATTATTTGACCAATTATTTCAAAAAAAATGTTCCACCTATTTTTTTTCAAATTTTCCATGTACCTATTTCCTACAAATCATTATTTTCCTCTCTCTTTTTCTTTTTCAACAATTTTTCCAATCTCGGGATTTTCGCCGGTCCGCATAACGATCAAAGACAATAAAATGCAACATGTAGCATGCTCGGTCTTTTCAATACCGGGTCGCCTGTCCTAGACGGACCCAACCCCTGTGTTGAGTCCCCTAAGTCAAATATGATGCAAATAATCGTCCTAGACCTATGTTCAAAATCTTACGGTTTCATGGATTGCTAGACCGTGTACCCGAGCGGACAACTCGAATCGAGGAGGGGGCTACGTACCGGTGACCCGCGGAGTCAATCGGCTTTGTAACTTATCCGGCCTCTGTTTTCTTAATTTAAGGTGACATTTAACAGAAAGGGGAGTCTCAACCAGTAAGCACATCCCCGAGGGAGAAGAGAGAAGGGTTTTCGGCACAATTTTATATACAGTCCACATAATATCAAAGCGATAAAGCACATAGCATGTTATTCAAATCATATAATGAAGTCAAACAAAAACGCGAACGGCAGTTCTAAGGAGCTCGAGTTCTTAAACCCTGAAATCGAAATTCAGGGTTGGATCCCCAGCAGAGTCGCCAGAGCTGTCACACCTCCCTTTTTACTACCCCACATACTTAAATGCGTAGAAATACACTTGTAGGGTATACCCAGACGCTCAATTACCCGAGACGGATAAAATAACGGAAGGGAAGGAGTTTTTCCAATTGAAGGACAATCGGTTCGGGATTTTATTAGAGATTAATCAGAGTCGCCACTTGGGAATGACAATGGTGTCCCAAGTCACCGGTTAATCCCGAATCCGAGGAATTTTGACTCTTAAAATGTCCGCGAAGCAGAGGTCCGGATAAGGAACTCTGTTAACCCGGGAGAAGGTGTTAGGCACTCCCGATTCCGTGGTTTTAGCACGGTCGCTCCACTATCGTTCTTGACTTTTGTTTGACTCAATTGTAGATTTTAACAACATAATGTGCTTTGACGTTAAATATCATTTTTTAGGGATTTGTGGTATCGCGAAAACACGCCTCGAGTCATACCGCAACCAGTACGCCTACGACTTTTGGTGTATTTCAGCTTCACCGAGATTTGGATTTGAGTCGCACCAAGTGCACACTCGTTCAAAGGAAAGTATGTTAAATCGTGCCCTAAAATTACGTCTATCGGCTTTTAAGTCTTTTGGGAGAAGCTATGGAGTTCGCTATTAGCTTTCCCGGATCTACTTTATTATCTTATTACTAGGGGGCCCCGGTGTTATTCGGGCGAGGCTCGTCCCAATTCAATTTATTAAAGTCTGGTCCTATTTTGTTTAACTACATTTACTATACATTGTTTTTACCTCATTCGTATTGCTAATACTATAATAATCCGGGCCCGTCGAATTCATATTATTTATTGGGCCTGGTCTTCTTTTTGCTTGACTGGATCAGTAATGGGCCAGTCCAGGCCTTAAAGACCAGGTGGCCTTCTGGTTATCAATCAATGGGCCTATCTGTTTTGTATAATAGTTCAGGCCCACGTTATACATAGGGCCCAAACCAAATTGTAATAACAGAAGTATGATTCAGAATGCATAAGGAAACAAGTACTCAAAGTTTATATGAAATCAAACCACTTTATTTATTAACAAAAGAAATCAGTGTACAAACATAATTCATGAAAAACTCAAACAACAGCTATCACTATATGCTCATGGCTAAAATTCAAACTAATATCTAATTATTTGCTGAGGATCATTCTGGGACACAGTCCACTTTGCCTAGGAAGTCAAGTTAAAAGAAGGCTATTCAATTGATTACTTATAGTGTCGAAAGAGAAATTGAGTGATCAAGCGCATATGTTTACTATATTGCCAGTCTTATTGCAAGCTATACCTCTCATCACCACCCTTTCATCCTAATTGAACTGCTCCAATGTCTAATTATTATCCTTTTCAGATTTAATCAGATCTGAGCCTAAATCCGCAAAACAAACTAATTATATACAAGCAATGACTACACACACGTATCTATGACTAAGTGATTCAAAGGTTTAAGCATGATTAAACAACTGATTTTACCCAAGACTTAGCTCGTTATAACGCTACTATCCCAGTTATAAATGATTCCCTCTTATGTTATTTCTACTTCGAGACTTGTCTGCGTTAAAATACAGAGTTGTTACCTAAGTGATTCTGATTCATGAAGCATTTATGAAGAACGGCTAATGATTATGATATATTAACTTATATTTTAAGGTTCTTACCTAATTAAGCTAAGTGACATACTACTACTACATTACTAGCATCATATACTAGCTATTACATATTTTTGTTTCTGTTTTCATTCTACTACAGGCTTCACTACATGACGTTTAAATCTAAACTACACTAAGCTATCAATCAAAGAAGTAAACTGAACTACAGCAGAACAGTTAATTTCAACATCCTGAACTTCATTCCATTATTTGAGCTTTAACAATTACATCTTCAGTGAACAAGGGAATGTACCTGGTTCAGCAAAATGGAAGCCAATGAGTTCTAAGGGAGAAGGAGTAAGCAATAACCACAGCAAATCCAAACAGCCAATGCAACAGGAGAATGAAGTGCCAAACGAATGAGACCAAATATCAATCAATAAACAGGAAAACCAGTAGAATCAAGACAGAACTCCAGACCCAGATTCGAGCAGAAAACCTCAAAGTCAGAAGAGAACCAACAAGTTTTTGCTCAACAAAACCGTGAAGTCTACTGTTCTATTGCTATTTTAACTCTGAAATTTTATGATATAAAACTAGTAGAGAGTGAATTCAGAATTACTCAATGTTGGAACCCCTTTTTCAGCTCTTTGAAGGTGTATTTATAGCTAACCTAAGGCTGAAACTTGGGGAGAAAGTTATGGGATTTTATCCCACTTCTCCCCTCCTAAAATTATCAATTCTACACTTAAGCCCCCATTTCAGTTACCAGAAATCCTTCCAGCATGTGCTGGAAGGTTCTAAAGATTCCTTTTTATGGGTTTTTACTAGTATGACCTTAGGGGTTTGAGATTTTTACAGATTTCTCATTTTTAGGAGACCATTATACCCCTAAACCTCTGCAAAATTGCAGAAATCAGGAGCATAAATGTCTCAATTAACCTTTTAAGTTCTAACTATTTACTAGAATACTATTTCAAGTTCTAATTGTGCCCCTAAGGGCATTGCTTATTTACACAACTTACCTAGGTTAAATCTCAGCATCTTTGCACCTATTTAACTAATAGCCAGCCCTGGCATTAGTATTTAAGGGCTGGCCAGTTCTATTTTTAAGAAACTATTTCAATTTTAGCCTATTTAAATTAATTTTAGTCAATTAAGACCAATTTATTCCATTTTAAAGCTAATTGCAGGTCTAGCCTGCTTTGTTATTAAAGTTAAACTTATTTAAAGGCTAGCCAGTCTCAAGTTGAGACTTAGCTTTGGCTATTAAAGCCAATTACTGAACAACTGGGCCCAAAACCTTTACAGGTTTGGCCACTTTGCTGTTCAGGGCTCTGAAGAGAGCCTGGGCTAGTCTGCATTTGCAAACATAGCCCTTTTGCACAACCAGCCACTGTTTTAAGGTGGACTGTGTGTTAGGGCCTTATAGAATTGGTCAACCTTTTGCAAGGTTGACCACTCTTAGGCCAATTATTAAACTTATAGCCTATTTGTTCATTTTCAGTTTTAACCTATTTAAAAACTAACCATTTTATGAAACCTAGCACTAACAGCTATAACCAATTCACCTAAAGTATGGTAGGCACTCAACAGTGTTCACACTAACATAGAACTATTGTAGTTTTAGTCATTTCAACATATAATTGCACACATAACCATATGAAACCAAACAATGTTTATCAACTAATTAAAATTCAGAAGAGAGGATGGATAATGTTGAGTTTTAATCAGTCATACTCACAAACTCAATCTCACATGGCAAAGTGTCAATTAAGATCAAATAGGCTCAACCACAATCAATTCATGTCAGGTGACATACTGGAAAGAACCCCAAAACACTTAGCATTCATGGGTATAGACACATAGACACTAAAACTCTCAGAAAACAGTCAACAAGGGAATAAAAATAGGACTTATTTTAAATAGGAGAGCAATGGACTAAGAATGGCAATCAAAATCCCTTTTCAAGTACTAAGCCTAGTCTTAATAAACATGAAGATGAAGAAGAGAAGGATATGGAGAAACAGTGAAGAAAAACAGGAAAGTTCAATCAGGGTGCTTCAAAAGCAACTTAGTGTGAAAAGAGAATAGAGCTAAGCTGATATTAGAACTAAGCATGCATGACAATAGGAGAAAGCTACACCATGAAAGCTAAAAAGAGGCCCAGCTCTATCACAGATTATTAAAGCCAAAGGCAACAAGAGTGGTCACAGTAACTTAAGCCTGATTTTAAATGGAAGACAAAGATCAAAGGTCATGCTTTTGCCATGAATCAGAACTCGACAGTAAAAATGATAAGGAAAAGATGAAGTCTATGAACTTAAAGCAAAGAACCATGAGGTCGACACATAACAAAACAAGAACTCTATCACTAACAGACCCAAAAAGAAGCATGTTATGAAGCCTTATGACTTAATCATCAGAGACACAGGCAAAAGATGTGAAAAATAAGAAACAACGGGTAAGAAACTTATAACTAACCATGCGAAGGAACTGGAGAGATTAATATGAAAAGAAAAGAGCAAATGGTAAGCAGAGAAATAGAGACCCTAAAACTAATATGCAAAACAACTACGAAATACAACAGAGATAACAACCATTAGAGAAAAGCAACACAGAAAAGACGAACTAGAGAACATAACCAAACAGAACCAAATCGAGGACAAAAGTATTAAACAGAAACAAAAGAGAAGCAAGTAAAAATCCTATGACTAACATGTGAGACACACAATCAAAGAAGGCATAGGAATCATGCAAAACACAAAAACATGCAGAAGAAGCAAAGGAAAAATTAGGCACAGAAGGAAAGGGACTTAGCTTGGCGGGGTCTGTCCCCCAAGCTTCCTATTTCTTTTCTTTTCCTCACTCTCTCACGAGTTCTTTTCTTCTTTATTCTTTTTTTTTTTTCGTTCTCTTTTTCCGAATTTCTTTTCTGTTTTCCATTGTTTGGCTTCAAGCTGAGGCCTTTTGGGTTTCTGAGTTGCAGGGGGGTGTTCAGGGTGTGGTGAAGACGAGACCTTTGGGTGGTTCGAGGTCTGGGGGTCGCCGGAGTTAGGGTTCCGACGACCCTTTTTGGGATATTCGAAGCGATTGGGGCTGATTCGAGGGGAACCAGTGGGGTAGGGTAATAGATCAAGTGAAGAGGGTTTGAACGGCATTGGTTTGAGGCGGATCTTCATACTTTGGTGGTCACCGGTGTAACTCTGGTGACCGGGACTTGAAGAACAGGTTGTTTTTTAGGGTTTTGGGTGTGTTATGAGTAAAGAAGAAGAGAGAAGAAGAGGGGAGAGGTAAGAGGAGGCCGGCGACCACCGTGGAAGGTGGTGGCCGCCATGGCTATTTAGGGTTTCACGGGTGAAGATGATGAAGACGAAGAGAGGAAATAAGGCGGCTGGTCTCTAGGGTTAGCAAGAAATGGGCGAGAAATTCAGACAAGGCCCTTTTATAGGCCGACCGTCCCAGGTAATCTCGACCGTCCAATTGATGGAGATCGACGGCTCATACGCGCGTTACTAAAACGACGCCGCATCATCGCTTATGAGGCCAAAGCCATCAACCGTTAGATCATATGAATGGACGGTTGAGATCACCCTTACCTATATTAATTAAACTTATACAATTCCACTGAATTGCCAACCGTTGGATTGGATGAAACGAACGGCCGAGATTCACTTCGACCTAATCTCTGGACCGGGTCCCTTTGGGCCAAAACTTTTGGCCAATTCTTTTTAATTCAAATCAGCCCAAGCCTAATACAATACCAATTTTTGTATTTTCTGATATTAACCTATTTTTATGTATTTTCTTTTTTATATTTTTTTTCTTTTCTTTTATGAAAATTATAAAACCTAATTTCCTATTTACTCTAATTTTCTAGTATTTTTTGCAATTCTTCTGCTATTGTTTTCTTTATTTTCTCCTGTTTAAGCTATTTTTAATTTTCTTAAAATCTAACTAATTAAACTAACAAACTAATTACTTAGCCTATTTTTTTAATTTTCTTTCTAATTTCCACTTATTCAAACTTAAAAGTATAGCTAATTCCAAACAGATCTAGTAATTGCACTCAAAAACATATTTATTTTAATTTTGGAATTATTTGCCCAGTGCAAAAATCATGTGCTCACACACACAAAAATTTATTTCTCGGGCTTGGGACCTTGGAATTCAGTTTCTGGCATACACCCAAGTCCTATATTTTCCTACGAACCCTCTGGGACCGTCAAATCACGGGTCTGGATCTGTTTACCCAAAATATTGACTGAGGTTAAATTTATTCATTTTAATATTTAAAATTTATATTGTTCTCACATAATTCATATTTAAGCTTTCCGGCGACGCGCCGGACTGCGCACGCAAATTGAAGCAACCCTAAATGAGATTTTCAAGGTCTCGAAAGTACAGACTAGGTAAGAAAATAGGTGATGATCCCTTTGGGTCGTCACAACTATATACCCTATCTCGTATAAAGTATCTCAAAGTAAACAAATTTACATATGCGTTGTCTTACATATCATTCGAATCTAATTCGAGTAGATGATTCTAAATCAATAAGGTATCGATTAGATCTAGAAATGAATCAACAAAATCTTCTTCATTTTAGGATTTTAGGTTTAAATTGATCGCTTTTGTGAATGAAAAAAGTGTACCTACCATCTTCTTGGATTCCTTTATGAATCAAATTTTGAATTTGATTAATTTATTGAAATTAATAAAATTAGGAGTTCATAAAGTCTATATACCACATTCAATTACTGGCATTATTATTATTGATCGATAAAATTTGATAAAATCCATATTTGTAAAATAAAGAAAGGGGAATTTTTTTATGGTAAAAAATTCTGTCATTTCCATTATTTCTCAAGAAGAAAAGAGACGATCTGTTGAATTTCATCTATTCAATTTCACTAATAAGATACAGAGACTTACTTCATATTTAGAATTGCACAAAAAAGACTATTTATCTTAGAGAGGTTAGAAGAAAATTTTGAAAAAACATCAACAACAATAACCGAGTAAAATTTCACAAGTGGAGTCTGGGGAGGGTAGTGTGTACGTAGACCTTACCCCTACCCCAAGGGGATAGAGAGGCTGTTTCTGAAAGACCCTCGACTCAAGATAATAAAAAGACAAAAGAAGAGAGTATTAGATTCACCGCAGAAATCATATGGTAAAAGTGACATAGAAAAACTGCTAGCTTATTTGTCAAAAAATAGAATATGATCCTTGTTTTTGGTTTCAAGAAAGATGGTGATAGTCTTTATCTTGTTTTCAATTGCGTGCGGTATTTCTTTATCACGATTGATTCCAAGTGGTGACTTTAGGAACTTTTTAAGTTCTTGATCTTTCAAGAACGCATTTTTTTATTTAAATTTGTTCTTTTGATATCATAGAGTCATAAAATTTATTGAACTGGTGCAATATCCATGTTTACTTGTTTTGAACGAGTAAATAGTCTTTCTTATAGTTCATATAGTCATATTTCACCCTTTTTTGAATCGTTAGATTCCGAGTCCTCAAACTTAAGATACGCTGTTTCTTGAAATCGACCCACAAACCATATTTTCGTTTCAAGATCTTAATCCTGGTCGGTTGGTTCTTTGTTAACTCGAAGAATCACATCATAATACATCATACGGAGCTACTCATGCCCTCGAATCATCGAACGGAAAGCAAGCTCAAAATGATCGATCGAGTCGTTATAGTCATGTCAAAGAAATCCAAACCTTGTATTATCGATGCTCCAAATATCAAAGTTGAATTACCAATTACCATAAAAATTCAACTGGTCATTTTACCTTCGTCTAAAAGATACTCTTATTAATGTAGAAAAATATAGTTAAAAATTTATATTGGATTTTAAAGTTTGCTCTAAAATTATCATGAACTTATTATGGTTCTTAGTTGTGTGCGAGTTTCTTCCTTTATCTAGCTAGCTAAATAGTATCACATTAATCAATTTCATAAAATTACACTTTTTTATATAATTTTTATTTTATAATGTAAACATAGTGTTTGTTATCCCCTCTGTTTTAAATTAGATAAGATACTTTTCATATTAGTCTGTTTAAAATAAATGACACACTTCTGAATTTGGAAATAATTAAACTTTAAACTCTTCATTTTACTTATTTTAACCTTAATAAGAAATTTTTATAAGCACAAAAATATCATAGTGCCATAAAATTTTCGGAAAAGGATCATATATATCTCTCTACTAGCCAAAATAAGCTATATATGTCCTCCGTTATACTATTTGAATAAAATTGTTCCTACCGTTCAAGTTTCTTTGTTCAAAATACCCCTTTACTATCAAATTTCAATTTTAAAAATAAAAAGCCACGTGGCAAAGTCCTATTGGCTAAACTAAACCCACTCCCCTTTTTCTTTGACCCAGTCGATCCGCCCAAATCCCTCATCTATCGTCTTACCAACCTCACCCTTTTCTCTTTCCAAGATTCTGAACTCGTAACAACAACTTCTTCCTCCCTGCAAAGTTTACACCAACCACGAAACACAGGATCCATCTCATATATACCAAAGCAGATTAAGTGAAAAAACTATATGAAAAAATCTCTATTTTAAAAACACTCAATTAAGCAAAATCCAAAGAAAAACAAACAGAATGGAAGATATGAAATGCTCATCTTGTCATTCTCCAGTAGTTTCACAAATGGAACCAAAAAGTACGAAAATACCCATCTAATCATTTGCCTCAATTGTCATCTAAAGGCAATTAAAAAAAAACACCCAACTTTAACATCTGGATTATAATTCTGCAAGAAATACTTTGATTTTGACGGGTCCATCAAGCAGAAAATTCACCTATAACAAAAGAAGTATTGCTAAACCAATCCAAAATTTTTCCTTTACTTTCACATTTCAGTCACTTAGTTGTCATCTGTTAATTTCCTGAATATGCTCTACTAGCCAAAACGGAAAGGGGAGTGCTTGGTTTTGCCACTAGGTCTATTGGGTCAAAGAAAAAGGGGAGTGGGTTTATTTTAGCCAATAGGACTCTGACACGTGGCTTTTTAATTTTTAAAATTGAAATTTGACTGCATAGGGTTATTTTGAACAAGAAACTTGAAGATTGGGATAATTTTGATCAAATAATATAAGGATGACAGATATAGCTTATTTCAGCTAGCAGAGGAACATATATGACTCTCTTCCGTAAAATTTTTAACCCCTTTAGTTTTTAACTATAAATTTTAAAAGATTTAAGTTTTTAACTACAAATTTCAAAAGTCTTTGTTAAATTGAAATGGAGTATGCACTTTTGACATTTTAGGTACTTATTTATGGGGTATAGAGTATACACCAACGCCACACTCACACTGAATGCAAATAATTTTTGGCTGAAATGCTAAATGTGTAACTTAACTTACAGGAAACACTCAGAAGTCAGACTGAACAATTAATTCTGTAATCCAGGCACGCACGTTCTGGGAAAAGGATGGGAAGTCTTTTTGGTGCTTTTCACCTTCTAAAGCTAAGTCGATCCACCACTCTTCTCTCAGCTCCGTTCTTCAAAAACCGGATTTCTCACTCCCAATTACCTAATTACTCAAAGAGGACGACGCTTCTTACTCTTCGAACTTTCGCAATCATGGCCTCCGGCGCCGATGAATTCGTCAAAGGACATGTCCACCCTAACGGCGTCGCTGTTATCACTCTCGATCGTCCTAAAGCTCTCAATGCAATGAATTTAGGTGAACTTTCGATTCTTGCTCTTCTCTGTATGTAATGTGGAATTGTGGATCCTAGCCGGATAATATTTGTTCAAATTTTTCTTAGTCCTGTCAGTTCATTTTTGCAAACTGTTCGTGTCTTTTTTCTGGTTTTAGTGCTAAGAAGTCAAACATTAGGATCAGATGCCAAATGTTTGACTTTGAGGTGCATGAGTCGGCAACTTAATGGAGTTTGTTAGTTTTTTTAATTATAGCCTGAAAAAAAAAACTTGTCCAGTAAATCATTTGGCATTTGTTGATCACTTGCTATGGTTATTTGCTTATCTAATTTTTCCTTATAAAAAATACCTAAAGTAATAAATTACAAGGTATGATCAGGATACATGCTCATGTGAGCCATATTTCACAAGGTGTGGCCTTTATTCAACTAAACTGTCTAATGATCAGTCGTAACCTATCAAAGAATATGTTCTAAGGATGACGCGGTTATAAACATGACTCATGTGCTAAAACTGCATCGATTATGATTTTAATACTAGAACGTTGTTCAACCTAGGGAACGGGAGAAAATATTGTAGTTTAATTTCTTAGGGAGCAAGAACAAGATGACTCACTCCAAAATCAGAATGAACATATCAAGAAACCAGTTTTAGGCCTTCAGTTTGTCCCAATGATATTTACTTCATTTAACTGATTGGACAATAAGATATGCTTTGAAATCTTTCCTAAATGAACTTTGGCTACATCTTTTTTTTCTCAACATGCCCTCCAAGAGTACTATGTTGTGATATCATCAGTCAATGTTAGTGTTATTTGCATCATCATTTGCTTATTTTGATCTTTGTTGCATTCGTATTTCATTCAAATATGATGCAGATATGGATATCAAATACAAGAGTTTCATGGATGAATGGGAAACAGACCCAAAGGTGAAGTGTGTTTTGGTCGACAGTAGCTCCCCCCGTGCTTTTTCAGCAGGTAACTTTCTTTCTATTATTTACGTGATGGGCGGTGCATGTTATTTGCGGATGACATAGTACTTATCGACGAGATGCGATGTTAACACAAGGTTGGAGGTTTGGAGATACACCTCGGAGTCTAAAGGTTTCAAGTTGAGCAAGGCTAAAATTGAATACTTGGAGTGCAAGTTCAGTGATGTGACTCATGAAGTAGACGGGGAAGTAAGGCTTGATACACAAGTCATTCCCAAGAGAGGGAGTTTCAAGTACCTCGGGTCAATAATCCAAGGTAGGGGAGATTGAGAAGGATGTCACACATCGTATTGGAGCAGAGTGGATGAAATGGATTTCGGGGTTTTGTGTGATAAGAATGTGTCACCAAGACTTAAAGATGTTCTACCGAGTGGTGGTTAGACTGACTATGTTGTATGGGACGGATCGTTGGCCTCTCAAGCACTCCTATGTCTAGAAGATGAAAGTAGCAGAAATGAAGATGTTAAGATGGATGTGGGGACATACCAGGAGAGATCAAATTAGGAATGAAGATATTTGCGACAAGGTGGGAGTAGCCCCCTAGAGGATAAGATGCAGGAAGTAAGGGTGAAATGGTACAAACATGTGAAGAGGAGATGTAGATGCACTGGGAGGATGTGTGAGATGTTGGTCATGGCGAGCTGAGGAGAGGTAAAGGTAGACCTAAGAAGTAGTGGTGATAACTAATAAGGCATGACATAGCAGCTTCAGCTTACCGAGGACGTGACGCTTGATATGAGGGTGTGAAAGTCGAGAATTAAGATAGTAGATAGTAAGTAGCAGTGCGTGTCTTTCTTTCGTGCGGGGTAACTTGGTATTAGTCTCGTTTTCTTGTATTTTCTCACTATATTTTATTTATCTTCTCTTGTTGTTGTTACTGTTTTGTTGTTTTGGCTTCTTTTTCAAATCTCCTTAAGCCTAGGGTCTATCTTAAACAACCTCTTCACCTTCACAAGGTAGGGGTAGGGTCTACGTACACACTATCCTCCCACCCCACTTTGTGGGATTACACAGGGTTTGTTGTTGTTGTACTTGCTGGACCTCTATTTGGTATTTTTGCACCACCTAGTTCTTAAAGTGGTTCTGATATTTTATTGTTATTCATCTTGTTAGAGCCTAACATATTAAGTGACATAGCATCCTCTATGCTTCTAAGATTTGAGGATAACCATTCATTGCCAATGCAGGATTGAATATTAAGGGGGTTGTCGCTGAAGTTTGAAAGGACAAAAGTCCACTTTTGTGCAAAAGGCATTTTTTTATCACATCATTATATTTTGCCTACAAGTGTCAGTTCGGCGTATCATGTTATCTTGTACCTTCGGTTGTGTCAAAGCTGGTATCTTCCACAGTGTAGTTCAGAGTTTGCTGTCTGTAGTTTCGGTTGCTTACAGTCTTAATTAGTCGATGCTAATATGATGATGGATAACAGAAGTCCTAGTGTTTTACCTGCAGGTGGTGATATTAAGCAGATTGCAACCAAAAAACAGCAGTCAGATATGATTGAGGTTTGTGGTCTCCTTCAAGCATGATTAATTTAAGACTTGCTCTACTCAGCTAAAGAAATCCCAGACTCACAGCAGACTGCACTAGCAGTAGAACAAACACTATGAATGTTGCACACTTTGCAGACTACCGGCACATGTTGCTAGTTTGGGTCCCAATATGTATCAAAAGAGCCATTGTGTTATTTGCAATTATCAGTTCTGTACACAAAAGTACAGGCAGGCCTTTTAGTCTGTGATGAAGGAAGGAATTAATTAATTGTGTGGGGCCTAAGCAACAACAACAAACCCAATGTAATCCCACAAAGTGTAGTCTGGGGCGGGTAGAGTGTACGCACACCTTACCCCTACCCTGTGAAGGTAGAGAGAAAGTTTTGTTAGACTTATAGAAAACAACATTGAGCCACATTATAATTGTGCCGTCCTGAAGATAGTTTAGTTTTTTCTCTAAGTTCTACTCTTCTAATATAAACAATATCTGTTTTCACAAGTCAATATTTTATGAATGTCGCAAATGGTTTTGCTCCCCACTAAGTTCTTTTACTACTATCTAAGACTTGTATAAGTGGTCATTGGTTGTGTAAGATTATGTGAACTGTCAAACTCAAAGATAAGCATGTTAGAAGACTTATGGGCCTTTCTTTTATCATGTGTATGCACATGCGTGTAGCAGTATATGGTACATACATCTTAAGTTCTTTCCATGTGAAAGATAATTTAGACTCTCTTTGTCAGGCACACACGTGTATCTAGGAGCCTCTTAACTCCAAATCATCACCAGAACATGCTCCAATCTGTTCTTCCACAATTTATACAGAATAATCTGATCCTCCTATGTAGTGCTTGAATGTGTTATTTTATGCTTATATTGATTTGAATACTGTGTCTGAGTTAGAAGAAGGGCTTTATGTAAAAGTAGAAAACATGCTCCAATCTGTTCTTCCACAATTTATGCAGAAGTATCTGATCCTCTTATGTAGTGCTTGAAATGCGTTATTTTATGCTCATATTGATTTGAATACTGTGGCTGAGTTAGAAGAAGGGCTTTATGTAAACGTAGAAATGCATACAGGTATTCACAGCTGAGTATCCTCTAATATGTAAAATCTTCGAGTACAAAAAGCCTTATATCAGCTTCATGGATGGCGTTACAATGGGCTTTGGAATTGGTTTATCTGGTCATGGTCGTTACAAGCTTATCACAGAGGTACTTCTCTACGTCTATGGAGGATTACTTGTTTTTGCAAGTACATCTTTAGTTACACTTTTTTTTGGTTCCAGAGGACTGTTCTAGCAATGCCAGAAAATGGAATTGGGCTGTTTCCAGATGTTGGTTTTTCTTATATAGCAGCACATGGTCCTGGAGAAGGCACAGTTGGTATATTTTCTTCTATTCAGTTGAGTATTTCTTGCTGAGAAAATTTCAAAGACCAATCTGGTTTCATGAAACTTCAGAAAGAAATAAAAGATGGAAACTCCTATAACTGGAGGCATGTTTAGACAGATAGATCTCTCTTATAAGTCATAACTAATAGCTTAAGTTTTTATTAACAAGATGAGACTATAGGAGTTGAGTTGGTAATTGATCTTCCTCATCTAGCATGGAAGATTGCAAAAGGTATTGAAGAATATCTAGGTGCTAAAGCGAGCAAGTGAAGCATGCTCTCATCAGTGTCTGTATGATATTGAATGCTAGTGATTGGGCTTCCAAAATTTAGAGGTAGGAATTATGACCAACATTTCAGAATTTCTGGAGGGTATCTGAGGTGATTTTCCTGCTTTTATGAATTTTAGGAAGAAAAAACATCTCATACCACTTCATGCATTTCAGCTTGGTGTTTATAAGCACATCCCTTTTATGCATTGGGAAGTTATTATTTCTTTTGCATCCAAAAATTGAAAATTTAATTACTTATTAACTTTTTAATTTCGTTTAGTCCTAAAGCACGTTCTAGAAGCTGATTGACCATTTTCCCTTAATTGGCACTTGGGCTTGCTCTTCTCTTCCTTGGTACTTGGACAGAAAAATTCAATTTGAATCGAAGTCAGAATAAATATCACCGACGGCCGAACCCAACTTTGTTGGGGGACTGAGGCATGGTTGTTGTATCTTGTTGGAGGGAGAAAGCGATGACAATGATATATGTGTGGTTCATAGAACTATCTTCTCCTTCTCTATGTGTTTGCTTAGTCAATTGATCAATTGCAGGTGCTTATCTTGCACTGACTGGAAGTAGGATATCAACACCTGCTGATGCACTCTATGTTGGTCTGGGAACTCATTATGTCCCTTCTGCAAATTTGAGTACGTTGAAGGAAGCTTTGCTTGCAACTAAATTGTATGTCTCAAAATCTTGCACTGTTCTCTTGTGCACTAATTGTCAAAATTTTGACTAATTACTCATATCCATGAGACGTGAACAGCTCCTTGGCCTTTGAGTCCCTTTATCTTATTTATGCTGCTCGAATAAAAGATATTTTTGCATTTTATAGTGCTTGTAAAGACCTTTGATGTTGACATACCTTGAGTTGTGTCTTTTCTCTTCAAATCCTTTAATGTTTTGCCTTGGAGGAAGAGATTCCCCAAATTGAGTAAACTTCTTGGCCCAATGTTTGAAGCTTTTTTAGTGCTTCTATTGCTGGACCCTAATCATCATTTCATGAGGCACATCTGGTATAGAGCATTCTTTCTCAGATGCTTCAGATCATTGTTTCTTATGCCTTCTGATAAATGTGTGTTGTGCTACTGGTACAAATCATTTCAGTTACATGTTGCAACTTTAAAATAGGTTATTCTGTCTTCTTAAAACAGCTCTGAGGATCCAGACGAGGAGATAAAAGAATTGTTGGCAAAATACAGTAGCAACTCTGATTCAGAACCCCGTTTGAAGTCACTTTTACCCAGAATAATTTCTACTTTTGCTGGTAACAAGTCCATTAGAGAGATAATAGAGGAGCTAGAAAATCATCAGCAAAGTGCTGATACATTGGGTAAGGTTTTACAAATAAGTCTTTTCTCATAGATGAAGTCATGTTCTCTCTATTTTATACTATTTGTCTCCATAAAAGAATCCTGTATCTTATTTTCCTATCAATGAGTAAACTTTAGAGCCATGCTTTATTTTCATTTTTCATGTGTGTTCATCTTCTTGACAGTGGTAGAATGGGCCAAGGATGCTCAGCAAGGGCTCAGAAAGGGGGCCCCTTTCTCTCTCTGTCTCACCCAAAAGCTTTTTTCTAGAGTTGCATCTGCACGTGGTAAAAATGAGAATGAATTGTCCAGCGTGAGCTTCTCTCTAAGTTGTGTAGTTTTCCTACTTCTTTTCTTCATATTGATTCTTTCCTTTTCACGAACGTTATAATCTCCCTTTTCTGTCGTTCCCAGCTCAATGGTGTCATGAGAACTGAATATCGCATTGCTATAAGGTCTGCTCTGCGGAGCGACTTTGCCGAAGGTGTCCGAGCAGTCTTGGTGGAAAAGGATCAGGTTTGTTTCTTGCATTGCAAGCCCATGATACTGTAACTGCATAAATGTTGGGTTTGTGGTTTCTTTAGTGTAGTGCATTTCTGGTAAGGAATTTCGACTGAGCTTAGTTGAGGCGTGATTTCGTTTTCTTAAGATTGAATAAAGCTCCTAGTATATTTATTCTTCTTTTCCCAATAATGCAGCTTGATTTTCCTGTTATACCCACCATATTGTATTGTCGATAGAGCCGACTTACAATGTGCAGGAAACTAAAACCTTGGATGATTTTTGTTTTCAGAGTCCAAAGTGGAATCCGTCTTGCTTGGAGGATGTTAACCATAGTGAGGTGGAAGCTCTTTTTGAACCTTTGAGCCCGGAAGTTGGAGAACTGAATGTCTAAGTGTGCCTGGTTATCCTGCATTTTTCCAGCAGTTAGGGTTGATAAATACTCCTCTTTTGGTCAATCTGAATACATGCTTCCGTGTCTAATCCCAAATGATGCCTGTTCAGATGGTGACATTATCTCTTAAATGTGATTTATGAGGAAATGAAGTGTAGTTGGTGAAACGATTTATGTAAATACCTTTGAGGACTCCATTTTATTTCTTAAGGTCGTTAATCCCAAATAATGCCAACTGCTTGCTCGTCTCAAGAGGATTCGCATAAATGTGCCAGCAAACATATACATATTATAAATTTTTCGATGAAGTACTTTCACTCCTGGACTTATGCAAAATCCGGAAGCCATATATATTAAATTAGCAAGGGCAGCTGGGATATTTGCATCTATACCCAGTTTTGGGATCATTATTAAAGTTCTATACACTTTTCACAAAAAATTTGCAAGTTTTATACACTTTAGGATCAATTTTAGATTTGTCGGGTTTGAAGTTGAAGAAATGTTTTTAACCTGAAGTGCAATGCACATAAGGCCAATTATGTTAAGTGCAAAACTTGTGCTTAAGATGCATTTAACGTCAAATAGGTCCGAAGTGAAAAAATTACAATGCACTTAAGGACAAATAGGTTTGAAGTGCAACTAATGTTTTCATGCATTTAAGGCCAAATAGGTTTGAGGTGCAAATTGTCCAGAAATAGAAACTTGTTCTTTAAATTTCAACAATCTAAAATACAGTTCAACTACTAAAAGTATTCCAAATGAGCTCAAATTTAAGACATAACCTCCAAATATTTAAAAAAATTGCAATCATCAATTTGTCAAAACAACAATAAATCTAACAAACACATTTTGCAATCGGAAAAGGGCTAAATATACCCCTCTACTTTCAAATATCGTACATGTACCCTTTCGTTATACTATTGGACTATCCATACCCCTACCGTCATACTATTGGTTTATCTATACCCATGTTGTCATACGTTGAAACAAAAATATCCCTATTTTTTGATGGAGCGCCACATGGCAGCATCGTATTAAAATAACCCATTTTTTTTACCCGACCCACTTTTAAAAAACCAACAACCTCTCCTATTTTCTTTTTTTTTTCCAGTTTTTTTTTTAAAAGTTTCAGTTTTTAAAAAACGAAAATATTATGTTAAAAAATAACTTTTTTCCTGTTTTTACAAATTTGTTTCTATAGTTTTTACATAACAAAATTCTTTTAAAAAATAAAAAAATAATTTTCATAAATGAAAATATTTTGTTGAAAATAAATTTCTTCAGTTCTTAAAAACAAAAATATTTTGTTAAAAAATGATTTTTTTTTCTATTTTTACAAAAAAAAGTTCAGTTTATACAAATTTATTTTTTGAGTTTTTATAAAAAGAAAATCTTCAAAAAAATCGAAAACAAAAATATTTTTCAAAATCGAAAATATTTTGTTGGAAAACAACAAATATTTTTTTCCGTTTTTACAAATTACTTTTTTCCAGTTTTTTAACAAATATTTTTATTTTTAAAAACCTGAAAAAAAATTACAACAAAATATTTTCGTTTTTGAAATTTATTTATTTTTTTCAAAATTTTCAATTTTTTTAAAGATTTTCTTTTTGTAAAAACTAAAAAAAATAAATTTGTATAAACTGAATTTTTTTTGTAAAAACAGAAAAAAGAAATTCGTTTTTAACAAAATATATTTGTTTTTTGAAAACTGCAAAAATTATTTTCAACAAAATATTTTTGTTTTTGAAAAGTATATTTTTTCATTTTTAAAAGAATTTTGTTATGTAAAAACAAATTTGTAAAAACTGAAAAAAATATTTTTCGTTTTTAAAAATAGAATTTTAAAAAAAAAAACTGGAAAAAAATGAAAATAGGACCCGGGTTGTGGGTTTTCTAAAATTTGGTCGGGTAAAAAAATGAGTCGTTTTAATATGGTGCTGTCATGTGTCACTCCATCCAAAAATAGGGTATTTTTGTTTCAAAGTATGACAATAAGGGTGTAGATAAACCAACAGTATGACGGTAAGGGTATGAATAACCCAATAACATAATGAAGAGTACAGTAAATAATATTTGAAAGTAGAGGAATATATTTAGCCCTTTTTCCGTTCTGCAATTAAGAAGGATAAGAAACCTAAGGAGTAGTAGCAAAGAAAGGAGAGCCACATCAACTCACTGTTGTAGAATGTCATAAATCGCCTTAAATTGCTCATGAATACAATATGCATTCACGATTACCTTTGTTTTTATTGTTTTTCACTGCGACTAAGAAGAAGAAGAGGAATGGGAGGAAGACGAGGAGGATGGGGATCAGGAGGAAAAGACCTAAAGTTATTTATACTTCAGGTACTAGTTATTTCTTTTTAAAATGGTACAAGTTAATGGAGCAATCAAATAGGAGTCCTCACATAATGCAAGAGCTCGACATGGGTGTGAATTTTACTTTCAAATATATGTGAGATTGCCTTTTCTTTTATAAGCATGAGGAAGTATTAGAATATTTTTCTTTTTTTGTCTGATTTATCGTCCACCAAGCTTTGTATTATTAGTTTCCACACGCACCATGTTATTTCGATCCCAATATTTTATTGTCCCTGTTTTCCGTTCAAATTGTCGGTCAAACATTATTGTTTTTGCAGAACAAATGCTCAATTTCTTTGTAATATGAACTCGAGATCTAGTGAATCGGAAAGTGCGGCTGCTTGAGGTCCGTTTCTTACTTTCATTTCTAAATGAGCTCTTTGTGTTCTTATTATCAATATTTAACGATTTCTAACGATTTATAGGTGTTCCCATGTTTCATTGTGTGTTTGAGATTTCCTGGATTTCGAAGGATTTGATTTGACTAGGATTTGTTGCAGTCGAGTTCCCACCCATAGACGTGCTCATTAGTTTAATAATTTAATTTGTGTCTCTATTTGTTCATACATGTTGTGATAGTAAGCAATCTCCATTTCCAACCGATAGGTTGTGTTTCGAGTCTCCCCAAGAGCAAGGTGGTAAGTTATTGGAGGGAAAGATGCGGAGGGTGTATTTCGAAACAGCCTCCTTACTTCAGGATGGCGATAAGGTCTGCTATACACTACCCTCCCTAGATCCTACTAAATGAGATTATATTGGGTTGTTGTTATTATTGTATTTGTTTAGACTTGATTACTGCAATCTAGGAGGATATTTTCAGTCTTAAGTTTTGAGTTTTTAGCTCCATATAATTGGCTTTTGTATCATATGCTTCTGTGGATGTCTATAGCTAATTGACAACTATCATTGTTTGAAATCTGATGACTCGGTATAAAAGTAACTCACAGGAAACATACAATTATTACACCCTTCCATTCTGTCATGCTTCTGATACTCACAAATGGGGTGACCTTAGTGAAGTTTCTGGTGGAAATGAGCTTATTGATAGTTGTTTGACTCAGAATGTTTGCAAGCATTTATGAATTCAAGATAATCAATAAAAAAAATGAAGAGCCAATCATAGCAAGTCGTAACATATCTTAAATCTAATAAGGAAAGGATAATGGAAATAATTGTATGGACAGCAGACAATGTTGGTAATCTTTTATTCATGATAATGGATTGATCTGCCTCTCCATGAAGAGGTTCAGATCTTTACAACCATATTTTGAGAGATCTACTGCTATTATGGTTTTTGTTTTGGATTATCACTCTGTGTTTACTCTGTATTTCTTAGAGTTCCCATGGGAAAAAAGTGGAACCCATTTTTCTGATATCTACCCTTGTATTTATAGACGCTTGTTGTGTGAGCTGACTTCCTTGGAGATCGGGCCCATATTGGAGGTTTATTTCGGACATATTCGGAAAATATCGACCTCGACCATGGATTTGGGCGGATATGGATAATATTCCTGATCGAGGCGATCTTGGCGCTCATTATGTTTGTATTAGTCGAACAGAAGAGCCAATCTGATTAATTATCGTGGAATCAAATTATGACCATACAGTTAGTCCCTCCGCTTATCATGGTCGCCTCGAGGTAGACCCTGGTAAGCGGATATGATCGATCGAAGAACGACTCCTTTCTAGACAAGAGGGGGGGAATGGTAATTGCTTGTGATGCCTTGTCGCTACCTCCTTTCGTATGATGGGGGTACGATCTCGTGTGCGAATGTTCTTGGCGAACGAAAATGGTCGGTACGCCGCAATCATGAGTTAGGATGTTTTATCCGTAAGAATTTTGGGGGCGCAGAGTCTATTCGCCTCGACTGATGAGGCGTTCACGTTTACGTGATACCCGAGGTAGTGACCACGACTTTGATGCATGCTCTTTGGTCCTAATCGTGGTGGCGATGGTTTCGGTGGAATTGAAACGTTTTTCAATGAGTGGGTTATGCATTTAATGGCGCATGTCGGTTTCCCGAGATTCGATTTAGTTGCCTATAAGAAGGTTTGAGGTACTTGATTCTCAACACTCCTTGGTTTATTTACAACTCTCACTTCTGGTGAACTTTAGAGATTCTTTTTTCTCTGCGAAACGTTGTTATTCGCTCTCAGTTGAATTCATCACTCTTCTCTTATCTTTCTAGTGACGTTGATTAATGGCTGGTTCTTCTTCTCGTGATGGTCTTCCGACGTTGGTGCCGGTTAGCCCACCGGTGATCGAAGGACTGTCTCCGGTGCTTGTGGATGGCGGTCGGAATGAGGTTGAGAGAATTCCAACAGTAGATGAAATTATCCCGGCAGCTGGAAGCTTAGTGGTGGATTTCACCATTGATGGCGGAGATGACCCGGTGGATGAGGCCCCGTTAATGGGGGAAGTGGGTATGACCCAGTTACGGGAACAAGGGCTCATCCCTTCTCATGCTAATATTGTGCTAGCCCGGCCGGAGGAGCGGGTCCAGACCGATCATGCCGGGTACTATGTATTTTATTCTTATCCTCTCAGGCTGGGATTCAGGGTCCCCCTTCCCAACCTGGTAGTTGATTTTTGTCGATATTACAATGTGTGCCCAGGGAAACTTACCCCATCTTTGTATAAGCTTTTGGCAATGTTGCTGAAATTTGCGGAGTTAGATGGCCGGACTGTTACGCTGCAGCATGTGCTCGCTCTATACGCCCCTCAGCGAGTTCGAGGGAGTATGATCTGGATGGTTCCGCGTGGGTCGCAGGGTTTGGCGGCTGCTCTAGATGACGAGGTTGAGCCTTGTCAATTTGAAAAAAATTTCTATATTCGGACTGGGCATTTGGTGGCGCCCTCTCCAAGGTTCCTAGAGACTTTGAATCACAAGCGTAAGTTATACCCTGTTTCTTTGATTTGGTCGACTTTGTTCCTTTTCTTTATTTTCGGATAATCACTGTTTCGTTGTTATTTCTGTAGCCGACAGGTCACCTCCGTCTTTATTCACCGGCCTACGCGGATGGCTCGAAATTGTTCTCCCGCATACTGAGGGGATCCGCTCGTGGTCATCTTTTTGGAGGAGACACGATCGGGGGCCGGCTATAGGTAGGAGGTTTGCTCTCTTTGGGTGAGTTTTATTGTGATCGTTGCCATGACCCGGGACTGACCCAATTTTGTATTTGCAGAGATGGTGTACCGCGGCAGGGCTCCTCAGTTAGTATTCAGGCAGCCTGGTGCGGTTGCCAAATTCTTTGCTGCGCCGATGGCGGACTAGGTGCCTAAGTCGCCTCGGTTGAATCTTCCGCGGCGCCGTCTCCCGTGTGCCTTCCAATAAGTGGCGGGGGTCTTTCAGGGATTGTTCACCCGCGGAAGGATTCGCCTTCTTGTGACGAGGAGGACATGCCTTTAATTAGGCGCATGGTTATCTCCTCTTCGACCCCGTCAACGGCTCGGCCCGCTTCTATTGATGTGATAAATGTGGACTCCTCCCCCCTTCCGGGGCGAGGGAGAATGTGGACGCGGCGCATGCCCCGGGTGGTGGTCCAGATGAAGCTCAGGCTCGAGAGGACCGAAAGGGGAGTGTCGCCCCTACCGCACAATCCTCTACTCATAGGTTCGAGGTGGGAGAGCCTTTTCGGGTGGTTGTGGATATCGGCGGCTCGAGTACTACTTCGACGGAAATGGCGGCGGCGGGAAAGGGATCCACATCCGACTCCGATTTAGATTCTGAAGACATCTGTATGTTTCGTGACGGGGTCACGATGCGGCAGTCCATCCGGACAGGAGGCCGCGTGTGATTGAGATTCCTGTGAACGAGAATTTATTGCTAAGAGATTCTGCTTTAGTGTCGTTGCTTGGCCAGTTGTGTTCTGCGATTGAGAATGAGTCACTAAGGGGGGTGACGGATGTTTGATTGATGAACGAGGTGGCGGTGTTGGGAATTAGGGTATGTGCTCCAGGGTGACTATTTGCTTGCGAGCACCTCATTTCCCTTTTTCTCATGAGTTTCTTTATCCTTATCTGACTCCTTCATTTCTTTTGTTTTGTTTTGCAAGCATTTTTGTTGCAGGTAGAGAGCCTTCGTCGGGCCAATGTTCGGTCCGGGGTGCTTTTACACGTACTTGACAGGTGTCGTCATTACCAAAACAAGTGTAGGGAGCTTAGCGATCATATAAGGACTGATCCTCGTAATCGGGCATTAGTTGAAGAGTCCGCGATGAGGGAGTTGCAGGCGAACCAGGCTCTTGGTCGTATAAGAGCTTTAGAGGATCAGTTGCGTCAGATGAGTGACGAAATTGAGGCTGGGTGGAGGGCTTCGTTAGAGTGTGAGTGC